>BDJD01001394.1:55999-118257 GCA_002564525.1 Rosa multiflora | reverse complement strand
TATGAGAGCCACGAGTTCACTTTTAGGCAGCCTTAGATGCAGGCAATCCCTCAAGATGGGTCACGGCAGGAGCTTGATGGAAGTGGATGGTGAATTGCACGGTTTTCCTTCTTGAAGACTTGGGAATTTTAGACTTTGTATGCTAGGGTTTATGGCAGAAGATGGCGCTGTAGGGTTCCCCTTTTCAACGTGTTTAGAGCCTCTATATGTGTAGAATACTCAGCCCAAGTTTCCTTTTCCAATTCTGCTTTGAAAGCCTCCCCTAGTTGCTTGAGGATTACTCTATTTGGTGCATAATTAAATGATTTTCAAGCCATAATAATCTTCTAAAAATCTTGAGGAATAATTCTAGGACTCTCCTTCATATTTGCAGCAGCAATAACCTTCCAAAAATGCACCCAAAATTCGTCCACAAAAGATTTCTGCCAAACAGTCCTGTTTCGACTAGGATTCGATTTCTTACTCTGAAGCTTCCTTCTTGGACAAGAAACAACTTCGTCTTGACAATTTTCTGGATGGTTCTTGACTCCCACGTGTTCTATGACATCATATCATCTATAATGATCAATAACCTTCTGGAAAAACTCCAAGAAAATCGCCGGAAAAGATCTACCAAAAAGCTTCGTGAAAAGCTGACAGTTTCTGCCTTATCGGGAAGCATACTTCGACTTTGATTTCCTACTCCCTCGTTGATGATTTTAACCTGTTCTTTGGCTTTAGTTGAAGTATAACATAATGTATTCAAGGATCACTGGTCCTTTCGTCAAATGTGAAGCTGGAATGATGCAATAATTGCTCCTCAAAACCGTTCCCAAAAAGCTGATTCTGAAACTGCAGTTTCCTGCTTTGCAGCAACTGTTTTGCACAATGAATTCCGTGGACTTCCCTTGTAATTTCTGGCCAAATGGTTGATTAAACTTGGTCCTCTGCATCAGTAATTCATGTTTCATGGCTTCTTTGCTCCCTTACAGCTCTTATTTCTCTTGAATCACTCCACGAACTACCTAAAAAGAAAACAAAGTTAAAACTGACTTTTTAAAGGAAATAGCTAAGAAAAGTGTAAGGGATTTCACACTATATTCGTCGTTTTTATGCTCCTATCACTTCTAAGATTTTAAAATATATTGTTAATATCTTTGTGATCGATATAGTCATAGTCAATATTAAAATTGCTAAAGAATGAGCCATGGTGATTGCTTCGCAAACAAAGTGATTGATCTCCTAATGTAGTGATATTTCTCTTCCTCAATTTTTTCTGAACGCCGTCTGCAGCTCCTACACCTTCTCCATCTTGATGGATAAATTTGCAGGCTTTGGCTTGCTACTTTTCCTCTTCTTCTTGTTTGCTGGTATTAGGGTGTCGGTGAGCCCAAGGATTTCTTTTGCTGGTGGTTTGGAGCGGGATGATTGGCTTGTGTTGACGGGGTGCGGCGGCGGTGTCTTTGACCGGCCACCACATCTGAGATATCGAAAGCCAGGGATTGGGGACATGCGAATGGAGTCTGATCACGTTACTCAAGGTTAGGTTGCCGGTGATGGAGATATTGAGAATTTTGTACTGGATCTCGAAGGTTGATGTTAGATGGGCGTCTGGTGGCTTTGATCTGACTTAGCTTGCAGCTTTGACATGGAGCTAGGTCGATAGGGGCGATTCTCGTTGGAGGTATGATCTCAGGTTGGCCTTTCTTTTGGCTGTGATAAGATGATGGCGTGAGAGACAACTTCGGTTTTCCCGCTGCAAGTGCTGTAGGATTTGGTGCAAACTCTGGTGCTGAGCATTTTTGCGATAAAGGAGGCAGCACTATTGTTGGCAGTGGCAGGGATGATAGCGGCATTGGCAGTGGTGGTGGAGACTTGTGCACGGGTGCCTCTCATGCCCAAGCTTGGAGTGATTGGGCCTTGAACCGAGTTGTGGGCCTCTTCTTTGGGCTCATAGGTTGGACCACCCCTTTGGTGTGGGGTTAGATGGATTGGGCCTCTATGGTCCGTAGCAGTACTTAATTTTGTTTGGTGGCAAAGACCAATTACTCTGAGGGTTTTTTATTTTGCTTGGGAGTTCCTAGGTTTTTGTTTGGAATAATGGTGCATGGATTTTCTAAAAGGTGAGTGTACTGGGGGTATGCTGAGTTCTTATTCTTGCTTAGAATAGGAGTTTTAGAGTGCTCTGAGGAACGATTCTTTATGTCGACCTCATAGGGGTGTTTCGTTTTTGTACTGCTTACTGAATCTATATAATGGGCTGACCTCTTTTCATCACAAAAAAAAAGTGATTGATCATGATGTATTCATGTATCTAAGGTATATTTGATGGTTTTATAACTTCTTTCAATATGTTTCAACCAACTTGGTTTTTTTTTTTTTTTTTGATACGTCCAACCAATTTGGTTGCTTGCTAATTCTTCATGTTGACTACTGTTAATGTTAGAAGCCGAAGGCTCTAATTAACGTTAAAGAAAGAGAGAAAGAGAAAGAGGGACACACGATGTATAGTGGTTCGTCTCCCGCTTTAGCAGAAAACTACGTCCACTTGAATATTGTACTATGTGTGTTTGGGCCTTGCGGCCCAAGAGGATTACATGAGGATGTAATGGAGTGGAGTTTAAGTGGGAGGAGGGGTCCCTTTTATAGGTAAGGGAACTCCTCTCATTTACATTTTCTTAGATGTGAGATGTCAAACCACTATTCTAGTCTTAAAAAGCATGTTTGTGAAGGTAACTTGACAAGGCCGGGAAGGTTGCTTCCCGGCGAAGTCTTGGCTGCTTCCGACCACCATGGGGTAGGTTGTATGTCGGGCTACGGCATGCATGTCGTGGTTGGGTCTCACCATGGCTTGTGGGCCCGCTAAGAGAGGGTTACTTATCCTTGGTGATGTAGCAAATCCTCCATAATATTGGAGGTATGTACAACTACAATTATTATATCTGTCATTGATGTTCACGTATGATCTTGAAGATACGTCGATTATATTATGAAGACGAGGAGAACCAGGGCCGGTCCTGAGATTGTAGAGGCCTGAGCCAAAAAAAAAAAAAATTTGTGGCCTCACTTGAGTTTCACATTTTAGCAATCATACAATTTTTTTTTTAAATATTTTTTTTAGGTCTCAATTTGAGTTTATCGTGTTTTTTGGGTATATTTTTAAATGTTTTATTATTCTTATATATAAATATGTGTGTGTAAGACGTGGTATCTAGAAAAAAAGGAATTAAAGAAAGTAGAAAAGAGGAGAGGGATTTTTTAAAAAAGAATAGAAGAAGTAAAAAGATAAAATAAAGAAAACTAAACAGCCCAGGGATTCGAACCATGAAGGCTCTGGTTATTTATATGTCAAGGCTTTGGTACATGTGTATAATTTTTGCTAATAAATTGTATATATACTAATAACTGAGACAATTATATCAATCGGAGGCCTCCGGCGACCGGTGGCCTGAGGCAGCTGCCTCACTAGGCAACCCTCAGGGCCGGCCTTGAGGAGAACATTTAACCTGTAAGAAAATATTTAATTAATATTTTGATATATAAAGCATTTAATTCTTATTTTATTTTTATGAACTCTTCTTTATTTGTTTTTATTTATTTATTAATGAGGAGGGATATAGATGAAAGTTTGATGACAAAAAAATATAGGGTGTGTGCATTAAGTAATTTAGGATGTATATATAAAACTTCTATTCAAGTAATTAATAAATTTGATTTTGATAAAGACAAAAATTGTTTAAAAAATGAGTGAGATTTCAATTTAATGAAGCTAAGAGTTTCATTTCATGCCGAGGTTAGTATTTTTTTTTTAAATTTCATTGAATCGATTAACGATTACAATTGTTCTGAATGACATTCTTTTATAAGGATTTTTTACACCAATAGTGTCTGGAGATTTGGGTGATTGACAATATGATATCTGAACTTACAAAGTTATCAAAGTAATACCCATACTTAATTTTTTGTATCTCCATCGTACCTGCGGTCAATTTCAGTCACATCTCCGTCAATTTGACCACGTGCGACGCACGTGACTGGTTAAATGAGATTAAAAAAACTGATTTTCCCTCAATTCGGTAGACTCTCCAATAAGTATCAAACTAATACTATATACTTATCGTCCCTCTATACAATAACCAAAAAAATCAAGTTCTTATCATGATTCTTCAGGCAAAACACCTGAATCAGACTAAAACATAGGCATAAAACTAAAATCCAGTCGAATCAATTATCTGAGCTTCTTTGGAATCTAGCAGGAGCATATGGATTGAATCAAACTCATGGAAATTCAAAGCAATTTATAGGCCCATATTGTACTAATAAATATCAACCCACAAATCTACAAACTCAAATTTGCAATTAAAGCAAGAGACTTTAGCTTCCCCTATAATTTTCCCACATATTTTTCCAGGAAAACCAAATAGAAGAGAAAGCAATCAAAGAACCCTCATCCAAAATAGAGAGAGAGAGAGAGAGAGAGAGAGAGAGAGAGAGAGAGAGAGCAATACAATACCTCGCGGCCAGTAAGGTGGTGAGAGGATGAAGAAGATGAAGTGGGATTGGAAGAAAGGTCTTCATCGCCGGAGTCGGCGACTGGAATGAGAAGCTCTCGATCTCGCAGCACTCTATCTCTGCTGCTTGCCATTACAATTGACGACGATGGCGACTTCGCTTCGCCCATCACCCACGGACCCAGAAATTTAAAGCGACGCCGTTTGAATGCCGTCGTTGGGAATTTCCAGAAGAGCGAAGGACTTTTACCTCTCTCTCTCTCTCTCTGAGAGAGAGAGGAGAGAGAGAGAGCAATACAATACCTCGCAGCCAGTAAGGTGGTGAGAGGATGAAGAAGACGAAGTGGGCTTGGAAGAAAGGTCTTCATCGCTGGAGTCGGCGAGGGGAATGAGAAGCTCTCGATCTCGCAGCACTCTATCTCTGCTGCTTGCCATTACAATTGACGACGATGGCGACTTCGCTTCGCCCATCACCCACGGACCCAGAAATTTAAAGCGACGCCGTTTGAATGCCGTCGTTGGGAATTTCCAGAAGAGCGAAGGACTTTTACCTCTCTCTCTCTCTCTCTGAGAGAGAGAGGAGAGAGAGAGAGCAATACAATACCTCGCAGCCAGTAAGGTGGTGAGAGGATGAAGAAGACGAAGTGGGCTTGGAAGAAAGGTCTTCATCGCTGGAGTCGGCGAGGGGAATGAGAAGCTCTCGATCTCGCAGCACTCTATCTCTGCTGCTTGCCATTACAATTGACGACGATGGCGACTTCGCTTCGCCCATCACCCACGGACCCAGAAATTTAAAGCGACGCCGTTTGAACGCCGTCGTTGGGAATTTCCAGAAGAGCGAAGGAATTTTACCTCTCTCGATCTTATTCATCATCCTCTTGATGGGGAATCTAGAATCTGCTGATATGGCAGCCTTTAATGGAATTATAGCAGATCTGTTGATCAAATTTACTTGTTTTTGTTGTTTGAATTTGCACTGTTGATCAAATTTTCTTTTTTGGTTGTTGTTGTTTAAGTTCGTATCAATTTATGGGGGAACTCTAGAGAGAGAGATGGCATCAGCTTTTGGAGGCGAGTAGTCTGAGTCAAATGGCAGAAGTCGAAGCTCTATGTAATTGTATGTCGAGAAAGATGGCATATGAACGGGTTTAAGAACATGAATGGGTTCAATATTATTATTATTATTATTATTAATATTATTGGCACCCAAGTTTACCAACGGTTTCACTGCGCCTCTCTGCAACTTACTACCGGGTTTCTCAAAGGACAACCTCCTAAGGTTCGGGTTTCGCTCTCACTAACTTCCCCCTCGGCCTTTTGGCTCTGATACCAGAGACGTATCCCAGGGTATAGGTGCTAAGCTGGATTTGGGGTAGCTTAAGCTAAACTGGAATTGAGGAGATTACCTAGATTTGTAAGCTTACTAAGATTTGAGTGGCTTCACAGATGTAGGGGCTCCGTGCCGCCCGATTACTTATGCTTGATGACTTCATGCTTATAACTCCCCAACCAAGAAGCTCCTCTTACTCGGGGACTTGTAGATACCTCTACTAGCAAGCTAGTTTTGCTACTTCACCAAGCATAAGTAACTCTCTCTTAGCGGGCCCACAAGCCATGGTGGGGCCCAACCGAGACATACACCTTGTAGCCCTATGTTCAAGCTATGTCACGTATCCTGAAATGGCAAATACGTCGTCGGGAAGCCACCTTCCCGGCCTTGCAAAGTTGCCTTCATAATATGGCTTCAAGACTGGAATAGTGGGTTCTTGTCCCACATCTAAGAAAATGTAAAGGAGATTGTTTCCTTCACCTATAAAAGGAACTCTCCTCCCACTTACTCACCATCCCATTACATACTTTGTAATCCCCTTTGGGCCGCAAGGCCCAAATACACATAGTACAATATTCAAGTGGACGTAGTCTCCCGCTAAGGCGGGAGATGAACCACTATATTTCTTGTGTCTTGCTCTCTCTCTCTCTCTATCATTCTTTACGTTAATTAGACCCCTCGGTCACAAACATTAACAACAGGATTTGAAAGTGACTTGACAAGATTTAAAGGTAGCTTGACAGGATTTGAAACTCTATACTGCTAATAATTCAAGAACCTTTTTGCACCTATCTAATCTTTTCTTAATCATTGAAATAATAATTTGAAAATTTTCAAAAGGTATATCATATAACTTATAACAATCATTTTCAAAAGAATTTGGGTATGCATGAAGAAGCACAACATGATATCTTCCTTCAACAAATTTTTGTTGTAAGCGTACCTTTCGAAGTTGAAATTGACATTCAGCAATATCTAATTTTAACTGTAAGTATAAAGACATGATTGTATAAAATAATGTCAGAATAATAAATGTAAAATACCTTGAAATATTTGCAACGTGAAGAACTTTGATTGATGAAAGTATTTGAATACAAGGTCTTGGTGAGAGCAAGTATCTGACTAACACTCACTAAACTCTGAACTCTAAAAACTCTTTTTCAAACTCTCCAAAGAACCTCTTTTCAAAAACCTGCCTACATTGTTACATTTGATGGGCTTTTAACCTAATATCATTACAGAGTTCTAAACCTGTTGTATTAATTGTACTAATTAACTGTCCATAGGTTAAGTCTCCATAAGGAATTTCATTACCATAAATTTGTTTTAACTTTTGTCTAATCTTTTCAGCAAAAAGATTTGGTAATCCTGATATGAATTTTTCTTTCCATACAGGTTGGTTTGAGTCGGTTCTAAGCATGACTTTTGAGAGGAAAACATCTTTGTACCACTGAAAATATGATGGGGCACCCAAGCTTACCAACGGTTTCACTGCGCCTCTCTACGACTTACTACTTGGATCACAAGTTGCTACTTCCTTAAAGGACAACCTCCTAAGGTTCGGGTTTCTCTATCACTAACTTCCCTCTCGGCCTTTTGGCTCTGATACCAGAAACATATCCCAGGGTACAGGTGCTAAGCTGGATTTGGGGTAGCTCAAGCTAAATTGGAATTAAGGATGATTTTTGAACCATTGGAGGAGGGACTCTTCTGAGAATTTGTCAATTGTGAAGCCATCCCACCACTTTTGTTTGAATCTTCTAGTTAATGTCATTGCTTGGTCTTGATTTGGTGGAGATACAATTATATCCCACCATACCCAATGTCAGACGCGTCTGTCTCGACTATCTTAAAGGATTCTGGGTCTGGTAGTCCTAGACATGGTAGGGTTTTGACATAGGCTTTGACTTTAACTATTTGAGTATGGGCATCTGTCCATGTGATTACACGCATTTCTATGCATGTAATTGTATCTATAACGCTAGAAATAAGCTAATCCTTTAGTTGATTATAATGTAATTAATCCAATTTTATTTATTGTGTAGGAAATAAGCGGAATTACGGAAATCGAGAGAAAATGGCGAAATTGAGCAAAATTGGAGTTTCCGACAAAAAGACAAAATAGTCAATGCGCGTCAAGCATGGTCAATACCACTAAGAGAGCGGAATTCGGTTGCCTCTGATTGTATGTGCGGACTTGCATGGAGATGAGAAAAGGAACGGAAAGAGAAAAAGAAAAAGAAAAAAAAAATTTAATTAATGAAGAACTGCCGCACTTACCTTAATTAAGCCATTTGGTTTAAAACAACCCCTTTTGGTTTAATTAAGGAAGCCCACATGGGAGACTTCCACTATGTGCCAGCACACCGTATCATTTTCTCTTCTAGTTGAACCTATGAGCTGCTGCCACGTGGCACTTGTGCATCACCTCTTCCTCACAATCACGACCAGCCACTCATATATATTGATAGACCCCTTCCATTGAGAACCCTACAGTGGCCGCACCATCATAAAACATAGGCAGTCATTTGGGCTGCTCTCTCTCCCTCCATCCCCTCCATTTTTCCTCTTTTCTTTATAATTTCTTTTGAGATTTGAAGAATTACTCACACAAAGCTTCAAGGATTTATCAAGGAGCTCAATTTATACAAGATTCAAAATTTGGGTATTTTGTGGGGTTGTAGTTCAAGGCTAGTCATGGTAGCTTCATAGCTATTTGTGACTATCATTGTTTTCTTCTACACTTCTCTACTCTTTGCTATTTGAATTTTGTAATTTTGATGTTCATGAATATGGATTGTGAGTAGTTACTTTTGGGGGCTAGGGTTTCTAACTCTAGCTCAATTTTGATGTAATTGACATATTTTTGAACTGATATATAATGTATTTTCATATGGGTGCACTCTAATTACTATGCTACTTGATTCTTGATGCATGACTTTATGGAATTAACCACTCTCTTTGTTATGTGTTGAGATTTGTGATGTGTGATACAATTGATGGTTCTTTTGTTCACTAGCTTTATGTAATTAGTGTGGTGTGTCAAGTAGTTGCTTAATCGAGAATGAATGATTGCCTAAGTTTCTATTTTCTTGTGCCGTTCGCCTTTAATCCTAGACGTTGTGGCCCTAACAAGGCATAATGATTAGGGTTAGAGAGTTCATTCTTTCCTTAACCGGAAGAATGGATACCAAATAAGAGAAATTGACTTAGTGGCCTTAACCGGCATTAGGTAGAGAACTAAGTAATCGTTAAATTGTGGGTTGTAACTATTGCATGCTTAAATCCCTAATTTCTAGAGCTCTAGGCCTTTAGTTCATGTTTTGGTAGCCCTAGTAAGGTACTAACTCATGAGTTAGAGAGTTCATATTTGTCCTAACCGAAAATATGGATACCCTTAAGGAAATTCAGCTTAGTGGCCTTGACCGGCATTAAGTACGGGATTTGGTTCTCATGAAGATATGTTTGTTTGCTTGAAATGTGTTCATTGCATTGAAATTGCTAGAGAGTGATCCCTAGTACCCAAAATCTCTCTATCTTATTTTTCTTCATTTTTAATTGTTGTTGTTAATTTAGTTTTTGTCATAGTGTCACGCCCCGAATTTTGAATAATAAATTCAAAATCCGAAACATGAAATAAACAACTAAATCAAATAAACGTTCTGAATTTTTTCTCAGAAATAAACACACCTCGCCTCACTCACTAATACATAAACCAAATCCTCACGAGTTTAATATTACAACACACTCTCACCAAATTTAAATGTAAGCTCAGTGAGCATAACAACCTCACCATAAAGCTGTAACTCAAATACCACTACTCTAAGCAGCCTGATCACCTACCCTCATAAGATCACTCAGCATTTGGCAGACAGACTAGAGCTCTAACTGATCGTAACCACCGGCCCGGCGCGAGAGCGTGGTTCACGATTTAATACTATTAGTAATTACCGGCCCGGTACAAGAGCGTGATTCACTAATAGATGCCATGGTCACCCCGTGACCTATTGATCTCCACAGATCAATATATCTCAACCAATCAACAATTTATTGTTTCTCAAACAATAAAACTCAACACCTCACTATATGGTTTCCTCAACAAAAATCCATCAATATATATATATTTTTCATGTAAATAATATATGTACATAGACATTCGCACATGAATGCCTAATAATACCAACTATAGATCTCGTACAATAAAGCAATAAATTCCTTTTTATAAACAAAATCATTTTCTTACCTGTGAGCCGTAGCCCTATGAACCGTAGTCGATTGAGTTCATATTTTTTAAAACAATTATTTAATTCAAAACCATTTCCACAAATAAACATAAATATTTAGAACTTCTGTTCGTGAATGAACCATGTGCGATTTACTCACCTCTAATCCAGCTGCGTCTTCTTAGCAGCACAACCACGATTTTACGAATCGTCCGCCAAATCATCCCGTCGATCACCTAATCCAGTACGGTCTTTGCTTAGTAAACGAAACACGAAATAAACTTAAACGACGATCCAAGGGTCAGATTCTAAAATAAAGACGATCCAATGGTCGGATTCTATGATGATCCAATGATGATCCAACGGTCGGATCGAAATTATATGATGATCCAACGGTCGGATCCTCACGAATCGCCCTTAGGATCATCCTCCAAAATTATCACGAAGATCCAACGATCAGATCTTCTTGAATCACTCTAACAAACATCTCCTCAAAATTATACGAAAATCCGACGGTCAGATTCTCATGAATCTCCTTCCGAATCACTATTTCACAATTATACGAAGATCCAACGGTCGAATCTTCGCCCGTGACCTCACAAAGTCATCGGGTCAGTCATACGATCAACATATTAAAATTTGAAGTAAATCTGATGGTCTGATCTTCGCAGATCGTAAACCGAAGATAAAACGTAAAAACGTTAAATAGTAACGTCAAAACGTAAATCCACTATTTATCAACATTTTCTAAAATAACATTGTAATATATCAAAACGCTCGTATGGATGCGTAGATCATCGTCCAGATAATATAAACTCAAAATATGGTCTGACGCGCCGCCACAAGCGGAAGTCAGACGGCGGTCAACGCATCGGTCAACCACCTCCGATGCAAAAGTTGTCAACTACAAACTTCTTCAAAATGAAGGGTTGATGAACTTTCATACCTGGAGCTAAGTCTGGTTCGGCCTCGTTCGTCCTAGATCAAGCTTTGAAAGTTGGATTAATCTGGTGCGTCTGATCAGATTCCAGATCGAATCAGGGACGTCGAAATCTTCAACTCGCGATCTTTCACTCCACACTCAAAATCGTCAAGCAAGAAGGATATGGAGATGATCAGGGGAAGGAGGAGATCACGATGGTGGGAACGATCGGCCCATGAAAGGCCGGAAAAGTAGTTTTCCGGCCGGGTCTGTTCGTATGGAGCTGGGCTTCTTCGATCCGGGTCTGGGGGCAGCGGCTGGGCGAGGCGACTGCACCAGGCAACAGGCAGCTTGGTCTGAGTGCGGGGAGGGCCGGAGGAGAGAGATGGATCCGGGTCGGGTCGGCCGGCCTGGGAAGGGTTTCGAGCGAGAGAGAGAGAGAGCGGGGGGGGGGGGACTATTCCGCAAAAATAGATTTTTTTTCGTCCTTAATGAAAAAATCCGAAAATTTCCCTATTTATAGAAAATTCCCAATTTTCAAATATTTATAACTTATTCATACGAACTCCGAATATTGCGTTCCATATATGCACGCGATCGTATCTACGAGCTCTACAACTTTCATGAAGGAAATTTTCCCAAATTCCAAATTTATAAAAAGTCACTTTTTGATGCCCCCTAAATAACGTTCGATTTCGAAAATAAAATCGTTCGAACTACTTCCACAACTCCTCCAAGCTTCGTACTTTCGCTCGTGACTACAAAATCATTTCTAAAATGTCCTCGGAAAATAATTTGAATTTTCGGGGTATTACACATAGTCTTTTAGAAAATTAAAATCACAATTTTGAACGACAATTTCTACCTCATTGTAAATAGCCATCACTAGGCTCTTAGTTTTGATTAGGCTTTGGTGAAAACCAAAGCCGAGCATTGCTAGGGCTTGGTGCGTTAGATTATCATTTTTATTTATTTTCTTTTCCTTTTGCTTTTGTTTGCTTAGTGACTTTAGTTCCGACCAATCAAGGATTGTGGGTTAGCCACTAATCCTCGTGGTACGATAAACTTTGGGCTCAATATTTCCCTATCTTGACAATGATACGTACGCTTGCGTAAATGTGCATCAAGTCACCATGCTGGAAGGGTTTTCTTTAATCTTTGATAGAGAGGTTTGCACACAATTGTTAGTTTTTCATAGAAGTCAGAAATATAATTAAGACATCCTAAGAATCTTTGTAATTGAGTTTTGTCTTTAATTTCATCAGTAAATTTATCAGCAAACTCTATTGCTCTAGAAATTGGGACTATAGTTCCTTGTTTGATATTATGTCCTAAAAATCTAATCTCGGTTTGAAATAATTTGAACTTCGGTGCAGACAAAACTAATCCATTGGTTTTAATGATTTGAAAGAATTTGTAGAGATGTTTCCAATGTTGATCAATATTTTCTAAAAAAATTAAAACATCATCTATGTAAACAATTGAAAATTTTGAACAAGGATTAAAAATGTCATTCATCATATTTTGAAATTTTGAAGGGGCATTTTTTAGTCCAAAAGGCATAACATTCCATTCGTAATGTCCAAAGGGAACATTAAAGGATGTTTTGTATTTGTCTTTTTCGGCAATCTGAATTTGCCAAAAACCAAATTTCATATCAAATTTTGAGAAAACATTTGCTTGCGCTAATCTTTTTCGTAAATCTCTTTTGTTTGGAATTGGGTATCTAATCCACTGAAGGACTTTATTTAAAGGTTTGTAGTTAATTACAAGCCTTGGAGCTCCTCTTTCTAGTTCAGAAGCCTTCTGAACATAGAAAGCTGAGCAACTCCATGGAGATTTGCTAGGTCTTATCAATTTTTTGTCTAGGAGCTCTTGAATTTCTTTCTTGCAATATTCTAATAATTCATTGTTCATTTTAATTGGTCTTGCCTTAGTAGGTATTTTCTTTTCGTCAAAATCCTTTTCATATGGTAGTTCAACCATGTGGGTTTTTCTATTCCAAAAAGCATTTGGGATGTTTGAGCTTACTTCTTTTTCTAATTTTTCTTTAAATTCTTTAATTCTATTTTGTAGATAAGGCTGTTGAAGTAAATGTTCAATTCTTTTAATTTGTAAGTCTTGTTTGAGATAATTTATATGATTTTGTTTGTTTTGAATTAAATTGACCTCTTTGGTAATTGCAACATTTCGAATTAGGTTTAAGTTTCAAGTTTTTGCTCTTTCGGTAAATGGAAAACGAATTGTTTGACCTAAAATTGTTGTTTCTAGACCTTCATCAGTTGTTAAAAATGGATGGATTAAACTTATAAAAGGGGTTCCTAGAATCAATTCAGTGTCTAGGTTATCGACAACGGTAAGAAATGTTGGTATGCAGACATTATCCACACATACATGAACTTTTGGTAATTTGTAGCGTATTTTTAATTTTGATCCACCTACTCCAGTTAGTTTTTCTTTTGATTTTTCGCAATATTTGGTGGGGATTATTCCTTGTTGAATACAGTTCATATTTGCTCCGGTATCAATCAAGGCAACTATTTGGATAGTATAAGAATCTGAAATTGCAAGAGTTATTAATGTTTTTGTTGTAAATATTAATGTGGCTATCCATGTAATAGCAATTAGTGTTGCTTGATATACGCCAATTAAGATTGGATAGTAAGAAATTGAGCTTGAAGTTCTGTGTTTTCTATTGTTGAAGCTATTTCTAAGAACTCATTTTTGTTTTTCGGGAAATCATTTGAATTTTTGAATGAGAAATTTGGCCACTTTCTTTGTCTTGGTTATGGGTTATTGTAATTGAGCTAGTATCAACCAAGATAAATTCATAAAATCTTTGGCCTTTGTTTGGATCATTAGTAACAAAATAATGGGGGTAAGTTGTTTTCTTGAGAATTTGGTAAGGTTCAGTGTCATGGATTTCTGGATCAATAACAAAAATGGTTTTGGTTTCGATTTCAGGCTTAATAAAATACGGGCTTTTAAAAGATTTTTGCTAGCTTGAAAACTTTGTTTGACTTGAAGATGGTAAAGCAGGAGATTTTGGCGAAGTAAATTTTTGAGCAAAAGTTTGAGATTGCTCCGCTAAAAGTTTGAAGATGGTAAAAGGAGTGAAATAGTTCTTGATAGGAACTAATTGTCCTGCAACATTAATAGTTCCTGTCTAGTTCCTAACAGGAACTATTATTATTATTTTAATTTTTTTATTTATTATTATTATTTTTTTAATTTTTTTATTTTATTATTATTATTTTTTTATCTTGTCAGTGACTTGACAAGATTAAAATTCTAATAAGCAAACCGAGAAAGTTCTTTTGAATAGTGTTTGATTATAAAATTAAGTTGGTAAATACTCCAGTCATAGTCGGCTATGGGTGTGTAGTATAAATCAAAATGATCAAATTCAAAACAAACAGGAGGGTGGACCACAGGGTATTTGGCTTCAACGAATCTTATTTGTAATTTGGTTCGTGCAAGTTGTTTTTGGTACCTAACTAATTCTCTTTTAATTTTGTTTATCCAAAACATCTAACAGGTTAACTTTGAGAATTCGTCTCTATAATAATTTAATAAGCCTTGAATCATTGAAATTCTCCATTCAAAATTCATAGAAGATATGTAATATAAATTATAGCAATCATATTCACAACTATTTGGTGGACAAGGAAGAAGAACAACAAGATATATTCCTTGAACAAATTTTTGTTGTAACTCTAATCTTTGCAGATAAAATTGATATTCAGCAATTTTATTTCTCAAATACGATTGTAAAAACATGATATTTAATTTTAATTTTTTAATTTTTTTTTATATAAAATAATGAAATAAAGATACCTTGAAATAGTTGAAACTTTGATTGATGAAAGTATTTGAATACAAGATCTTGGTGAGAGCAAGTATCTTACTAACACTCACTAAACTTTGAACTCTAAAAACTCCTTTTCAAACTCTCCAAAGAACCTCTTTTCAAAAACCTGCCTACATTGTTACATTTGATGGGCTTTTATAGCCGTTTTACAACACTGTAACAATCATACAGCTGGAATGTAATTTGATTTTTGATGGATTTGAGGAGATTCGTCAAGATAAGATTCTGCCGAACTTGACAGGCTTTGAAGACTTTGACGTTTTTCCTTTGCATGAATTCATGTATCTTGGTAAAGTCATCTTTGTAACTTCAACATCAGTCACCATCACTTGCTTTATGCATGTTGAAAAGAAAGTCTTTGTTTGAAATATTTACTTCTGAATGTCCCTAGCAAGAAACGTGTCAACAAAAAGTGAACTTTGGGAAAGGTTGCACTATTCACACATGTCCCATTTATTAGGGTTAGGACACCTGTCGGAATTGGGTTTTGTCCAATTGGAGATCTGATTTGGTTTTTGTCAGATTGGAAATCTTTTGGGAGAATCTTACTATTTGAGAGACAGCTGTGCAATTAAAAATCGCCAAGCACGTAAGCATCTAGGTCATGATTTGCGAAATGAGACTGGACCTCATCTGTGATGTCATCATCTCCATTGTCGCTTTGGGACATTTGAGATAACACTTCTTTGAGCTTTAGAGAATACTCGTGAGGTGAAGAGATGCCTGCTAGCTGACTTTGAATCTTGGACTTTTGCAATAGGAACTGGCTTTGCTCTTAACTTTGAATTACTGATCCTTGTTTCCAGTATTGAGGATGATTTTTGAACCATTGGAGGAGGGACTCTTCTGAGAATTTGTCAGCTGTGAAGCCATCCCACCACATTGGTTTGAATCTTCTGGTTAATGTCATTGCTTGGTCTTGATTTGGTGGAGATACAATTATATCCCACGAGAGGATTCATGCAATATTTTGGAAAGCACAAAAGGTAAAAACTGCATCAAAGGGTTTGATGACAGAGATTTCACAATTTTCTTGAAAAAATTTGAACAAACTTTTCATTTGTGGAGGCAAAATTACTTCGGTTACGCCGAAAAACTGCCATCAGGATTTGAACCATGAAGGGAATTTTGGACGGAAATTCTTGCAAAAGAAAACAAATCAGGAATGTTGCCTGCTTTTATTTGAAGATAAAAAACATTTGTCCAGGCATCCACATAATCCCAGTGTTATGCCCCAGAAATTTGTATTTATTTTCTGAGGATTTTCCAGAATCTAAATTATGGTTATTGGATGGTTTCGTGGCTCGTGGAAGGAGCGGAAGTGTTTCGGACGAATTTTTATTCGAAAAGTATTACTTTGGGGGAGGGGGGGTGCAAAGGTTGACTTTTTATACGTTGGGTTTCTCCAAAAAAAATTTCACGAAAGTTGTAGAGCACGTCGATACGAGTTCGTGGACAGGCGGTACGCATCAATCGGAGTTCGTATGAGAAAGTTATGGTCTACGGAAGTTTTGGATATTTGTGGAAACCACTATAAATAGAAGTTTTCCTTTCGGGAAAGTTACTATTTTCATTTGGGCTTCTATTTTTGGAAACCAGACCTCCGTTCTCTCTCTCTTCAGTTAGTGTGACCTGACCCGGCCGAAACTCGCAACTCCGGAGATCTCTACCGGTGAAACTTTCCAGACCGACTCGCCTCCTTGCTCCGGTCGTCCCTCTGGAATCCTCTAGCGGAGATTCTCGGCAGTGGCGGCGCTAGAAGGCGACAAAAATCTGTGTGTTCTCACCTGACTGGTTCTTCGATCTCCGACGTCGGTAAAGCTTCAAACCAGGCTTGGGATGCTCGCAGCAGCCTCCTGGATCGATCTGTGGTGTTTGTTTGGATTGATTCACGTTGGAATCCGATCAACTCAAGGTGAACAGTTCACGACTGATTCACTACTAAAACCAATTGCTTTTGCGACGGCAAAAACTTTTCGCAACGGCAAATTGAGCCTTTTGCGACGGAAATGTCAGCGTTGCAATAGGTGGCGTCACAAGATCTATTTGCGACGGTAAATTTCCGTTGCAAAAAATATTTGCGATGGAAAACTGTTGCCGTTGCAATGGCTAAACTATTAGCAACGGGTACTTTGCCGTCACAAAAAGATATTTCATTTATAAAAAAAAAGGGGTGAATTGGTTGCGACGGATACTTTGCCGTCGCAAAGAATATTTCATTTATAAAAAAAATTGGTGTGAATTGCACACCAAAGCTAGTACCATCTACAGCAGATATCATAAGTTGAAAAATGTTATGAAACCCATCAACTATAACCAACCAACAATCACAATTCTAAGACCAGCCAAGAGTTGTTTAAAAACAAAGATTAGCAAAAGCAATCCATGCCAACACTGCAGCACCTTCATTAGAAGTCGAAGAAAATGGCCAAACTAGAAACACTATCTAAAGCAGAGGCATTAAGTAAAAAATTCTTCAGGTTTTGAAAAGTGTTAAATTCACTTGACAAAACTACAGTCAGTACGTACTAAGTAAACTTCCAGAATTCCCATCAAGTAGCTCACCATAACATACATGTACCGCCCCTGCACCAAAAAACAGCTAAAGAACTGAGTTTGAGGCATGCAAATGACAGAAATTCATATTCCATTTCATTGAACAAAAAGTACAAAATGACAATATGTAATCCTATTTATTTTGTTGGCTATAATTAACTGACTGATATCAATGGCTTTAGTCAGGTTAACAAATTTCACACATGTACACATTCAAAAAACTGAGAAGTAAATACATCTTCTTTTGAATCTCTGATGCAACTCCAGCTACTCCAACCAAAGACTTTGAACTTGTCATATGAACACTCATAACACTGCCAAGGAAATTGGTACTATATGCATAAGTAAAAGCATGGCCAAGGAAACAAATCTTACTTAAGCTTCTTTACATTGGCCTTCACAAACCAATGTCAAGTTACATAAGTACCAATGAGCTGCTTAAAACCTTAGTAATGACTAATATTATGGGATTTGCACCAGCCAAATCACCCACACGAAATAAGAGTTCTATGCTATGAGAAGGTAAAAACACTAGAGAGCTTTGACCTTCACCATGCATGCTGAAAGACACTTATTGAATTGGAATTTGGAGCCAAAATAGCAGCAATTCAGGTCTTTGTGCATGCCATAATGTGAAGTAAACAATAGATATATTCAATTGCATACGAGAAGCAAAATATTGCAGTTTGCAAATAGAACTAACCTTTCCAAGCTTTACAGCATTCACACTAACCGTTAAAGAACAAATTACACACTGTCAATCAGCAATATCCTATGTCAGCCAAATAGAACAGACTATAATTCATGGCAATTCCGCAAAAGGTAAGATCGACTTTCCATACTTGGACAGGAAAATCCATTTGTGGCCTCCTGGTGGACCAATTAATGTTATACCAGTTTACTGAAGGTGGAAACATTTTGTAGTCTTTTTGCATAAAAAAGCCTTGCAAGGTTTTTAGGTATGTTGTTCCATACGTCTTGGCTAGTACTATTTAGATATTCAATCAACCTGGTAGGAAGGATGCAATTTCACTTAATTAGGTATATCCAATCAAAGAATGGCCCATTGCAAGGGCCACAGGCCATACCCATGTTCTAGTTTGATCTCCCATCCCTAAAAAGAAAAGGAAAGAATAGAGAAAATGGCGTGCACGTAAATGACTCTTGTTAAAATACAATGACTCATGTTAATGTTTGTTTGGAAAAATTGTGCCTTAGTCCAAAGATCACAAAGTAAAATCACACTAAGTGAAGCTATAATTTGATCAATGATAACAAGAAGAAGAAATGACTCAACTCACAGCAAGAATATTGTTGAAAAAATTCGATTACCTAGATTGACTAATTTTCTAAACCCTTAGTCGATTATGATAACTCCACTACTGAAAGCATTTAATCTCTCTAGCTGATCTCAATAGAACTTCTAATGTTGAACTTCTATTTTCATTATGGGCTTGTGGATTCTTCAGTTTATTATTCATAATAAAAGATTATTATGAATAATAGACTGAAGAATCCAAGCCATTTAACAGAACGGACACAATAACACCAGGTACAACCACACACAATAGATATCCATGATCCCTATTTAGGGTCTTCACATGACAAGAGAATATAAAACAAAACCCAATGTGCCAAAAAATTAATCACTAGAGGATCTACTGGGCAGAAATCAAAAGGAGACAAAGTAAAAAATTACAAGGCCGACCAAAATGCACCAAGTACATAACCAAATACTTATGCAATAGAACAGAAACATTCGATTGATAAGCAAAGCTGAACAAATGGCATAACTGAAGGATTCAACTTACCTCTCAATTCATCTCATAAGCAAGTAAAACATCTGCTTCTGGGCTTGTGGCCTAAATCAATGGAATTGATGCCTTGTAGGGGCCTCCGTTCTCCTCCTATAAGATGTAATCATTGCTCTAACTATTAGTACGAAAACACGATTTCTTCTTGCTAAGAAAATGTACTCTTTAACTACCGAAAAACATCATAAAACCAAAGAAATGACTTCAGAGCACATATTAAGTATGCAAGCATGTACCTTACACCTATCAAGGCTTACAAACTCAACATGTTTCCCACCAGATTTAGTGGAGCCTATCAACTTTGGTATTCCTGCAAGATTTAAGTTGTGGTAGCTAGAACCTGAAAAAGCAGGGAATGAATCCAGCTCATTCCAAAACGGACCAAGTCTCAATTCCTTGAGACCGGTGAATGCGTGTGGGGATGCCATTGCTAACCCACTGTTATATGTTCTAAGCCCTGAGACCAAAAATTGATTTACTATGATATGAGTCATGGTTCCCAACATAGAGAGCTCAAAAACTCATCTTTATCACTGAGCAGTACCCTAAAAACTCAATTCAAAATTTAATCCTAATCCGATCCCAAAACCCTAACCTAGAACGATCCAAATATCACTTAAACAGCGCATAAAGGAAATTAGAGCAAAACCCATATCAAAAATTGGACAATAAGATAGATAGTTGAGTACCTGTGGGCCCAGGCGTCGACGCCAGAGTTCTTGGTGGAGAAGACATCGTGTGCGGTGATCTTCTACTTAGCCATGTGGAACTCGGCATCTGGGTCTGCGAGGTCCTTGGACTTCTTGGAATCTTCTTGAGACTGGTAAAGCTAGGCTTTGAGCTCCATTATCAAAAAGGCTCCGACGCGGGAGACAGCGCGGTGCTTCTTGGCATTATGGTTGACTCCGTCAGCCATCCCAGTGATTCCACCACCACCATATCGTTATAGAGTGATTAACAGAGGAAATAAGATGGGTGGTTGAGGTCGGGCTGGCTATCGAAGAGAAGATAGAAAAGAGCAGAGAGCTAGAGAGAGAGAGAGAGAGAGAGAGAGAGAGAAGAGGAGGAGGAGGAGAGTGTGGCCACACGTCTAGATCTAGAAAAGTTTTATTTTTTCCTTAACAATTTTTTCTGGTGAAGAATACGGGACCTAAAGTAAGAAGCATGATGGGGAGAGAGAAAGATAACACCGGATGTATAGTGGTTCACCTTGCACTTGGGGCAAGGCTACATCCACTTAGATATTTTACTATGAGTGAGGTCAAGTGACCTTTGGAGTGATACAAGTGTGGGGATCATGGATCCATCCCTTACTAAGAAGGGGAGGACTCCCTTTATAGCTAAAGGAATCCCCTTCCATTTACATATTCTCGATGTGGGACAATAATACATATATTGCTTCCCTTGAAGCCTCTTGGAGAGCATGGGAGGGTGGCCTCCCGACTAGATACCGGCCGACCTCCACCATGGCAGTGTAGCTCGGGTGTCGGCCTACCTGATGCATGCCATAGGCTGGGCTAGCCACGTTGTGGGGCCCACCTATGAGGTCGTTGATTATGCTTGGCGGTATGTAATATAGGCGGTATGTACAAGTCCCCCAAGTCCCTGAGTAAGCGGCGCTTCTTGGTTGGGGTGTTTAAATGTGATGCCGCCAAGTATGAGTGATGACCTTGTTGAACGCCATACCCATACTAGTCCCCCAACTCCGTAAGTAAGAAGGGGCTCTAGGGGTATGTTGGTGCCACGGGACCCTCATTACGCTCGTACCTGCACATAAGATAAGAGTGTACAAAATACATATTGATTGCGCTAGGGCAATCTAAGTGACATTTGAGTCACATGCATCGAGATGCATGAATGTTTATGTGAGATGCATGTTACACAATGTGTGTATGCGCGTATTATGTAATGTTTGACATACGACGTATAAGTCGAAAATGTATGTGGTTGAGATATCATACAAAGTGCATATGATGCATAGATGTGTGATGAATACAATGATATGTACATAATGATATGTATATGTTGTATGCATATGATGAACATATGTTAGGACCGGGAGTGTAGTTACTCGCCGAGTCTCCCAAGTCACGTAGTTAGTACTTAGGTTACGCTCGAGGATGCCCGTGAGGTTGAGCATAGAGCTCCGGTATTGTAGTAACTATTGACAATACTAGCGAGACTATGGCGTGACCATGATAGTCCCCGAAGGATAGGTTAGAGGAAGGAACGCTAACTTACTTAACCCGAACGTATAAGCCATAACCCGATTGTTTGGCTTATGTGTAATGGGAACGTAAGAGTTGAGCTCGCTCATGTTGAGCGGGTGTGAGTTTTGTCCTATGGTCTTATTAATGGGATGTAAAAAAAATTTAATTGTTGCGATCAACAATAGGTGAAAAATTTCAATATTTCCATTAATAGACCATAGCACGAAAAGTATGAGCGTGAAGCCTGATAATAGTCCCGGTCGGGTACTATCTCCACTTGTGATAAGTGGTATGTATAAGTCCCCCAAGTGTAGAGAGCGCTCAGGAGGTGAGATGACTCAAAAGCAAGGGACTGGACCTTGGCTTACCCCGCCCCCGGTACCAAGTGGGGTTTTCTGAGGGCTTGAGCCTATGGTACCCGATGGGGTAGAATGAGGATTTGAGTCTCTGATACCCAGAACGGTAGATGAGGACTTGAGCCTCTGATACCTGGAAGGGTATATTGAGGACTTGAGCCTCTGATACCCGGAAGGATAAATTGAAGACTTGAGCCTCTGATACCCGGATGGGTAGATTGAGTACTTGGCGGTACCTCGCCCGGGGCAAGGATTTGGATGCAAGGGACTGGAGCTTGGATTTTGTAAGGGAGCTACCCTTTAGTGATCCCGTTAGGATTTAGATAGGCTTCGAGCCTTGTGTACCCAGTGGAGTGAATGAGGGTTTGAACCTCGTGACCCGGTGGGGTTATGTGAGGGCATGAGCCTCCTTAACCGAATAGGGTTGAATGAGGGCTGGTGGGCCTCCTTTACTCGGTGGCGTGGCCCCGGGTAGAATGATGTAACCTTGTTAAGGTAAGGCTACGTCTGGTACCCGGTGGCGTGGCCCCGGGTAGAATGATGTAACCTTGTTGAGGTAAGGCTACGTCTGGTACCCGATGGCGTGGCCCCGGGTAGAATGAGGACTTGTGCCTCTTAACCCCGTTGGGGTACCTCGCCGATTGGAGAGGATTTATGTAAGGATTTGACCTTGACGTACCCCTTGGGGGTACCTCGCTCGGGGCGAGGATTTTAAGTGCCGTATTTGACACTAATTTAGTGCCATATGTATATATGTAGCAATTTTAATTGATTAGCAATTAAATAAAGCATGATATAAGCACATATGCATAACGGATATGATATCGAAATTATCAAATATCGTAGGCATGCTTAGATTATAGAAATCGTTATTTGAAGCATGGAAACCATTGTATTAGCTCAAATTTGAAAAGTGTAAATGAGAACTTACCTTGTGCTAATTGGAGGAGGTGAGAATTGGGATTGACCCAAATACCAAATCATGTTGGAGTTGTCCAAGCATGACGCTCCATTGTTTTGAATGAGTACTTCATT
Source organism: Rosa multiflora (assembly GCA_002564525.1). Taxonomy (NCBI): domain Eukaryota; kingdom Viridiplantae; phylum Streptophyta; class Magnoliopsida; order Rosales; family Rosaceae; genus Rosa; species Rosa multiflora. Next base: position 95,450 of record BDJD01001394.1, on the reverse strand, counting down.
ATTTTGTTGATGGAAGCGATGCTCCGTTATATGAGTCTTTAGTATAAGATAAGGGATTCGCGACTTTGTTCATATAATTAGATTGACTAAATATATGTAGTTGAGACCTCGTGTAATCATGTTGAAACATAGCGTAATTATAACTACATGACATTTAATAGACAACCAATGTTTGAATTTCACAAGCGTGAGCATGTGTGAATTTGGTGAAGACTAATTAAATTTTTGGTCATGAGACATGCTTATGTAATTGAACACATGATTGAATATAAGTATACAGTAATGGAGGTGAAAGCATGAATATAGAGCTGTTATCAGTAGGCATGCACAAGCAGATAAGTATGCTATTTTGATAGAATAGAGGAGAATTTGAATATATGTACCAACTGAATGAAGAATGCAATGGTTGATGACCTTAATTGCGTGTACATTTTTGAAATTCAAACTGGCAGACAAACATAGTAAAGTCATTTAAGAATGAAACCAATAGGCATATATGATTTTGATGTTAGAATAACATGCAGTGCGTCCCCTTTAAAAGGTGTGGGGAATATTATCATGTGATAGCCTAGGAGGTAGACATATGTTCATCACGATTGCAATGTTTGTGAACCATGGAAAAAGGAGAACATGCTTTTTCTACATTACTTTCACTTGGAAACGAAGATAGGCAAGCTAATGTATATATAATTGATGGTGCCATATATGTAAATGAATAGGCGTGGTTGACACTTGACATGTATACCGGTTAGTGGCCATGCATGTATGAGTTTTGCTATATTAATCTTTGACAAACACGTGCCCTGAAGGTGGTAATCATGCATGAATTACAAAGTCATAAGTTCATGCAAAGCATAGTCCACTGCGTGCTATGGTGAGGTGTCTATTTGAAAACAAATAACCCATGCTTGTGGCTAATTGTGGACAGGTGTTGCTGAAGCATGTGTGTGTGCTCGAAGTATACACGTGTGAAGACAGATGCCGGATATTTCGTTAGAAAACTCATGCATCCACTGAACTTATAATTAAGCATCCACTGAACTTATACTTAGCTGTGGGTGCACGAGGCCGGTGAGGTAGCAGTTCAGTTGAAGCCGTATGTACCCGGAGCTCGTTCATGGCTGGAGCTGCGAAAATCTGATGCAGTTGTTCCGTATGTACCCGGAGCATGCTCGTCGGTCAGTGTTTGACCGGGAAGTGACGGGGGCTATTGGTGATGGTCACCGAGAAGATGAAACCGCAGCGGGATGAGGTGAGACACCGGGATGACGGAGCCATCAGTAGGAAACGCTTCTTCTAGGTATGAATCTAGGAAAGAGCTGCAGGTACCCAGTTCAAGTTGGCAAGGGTGAGGGTGATGACTAGATGTCCAGTGAGACCGATCTTCACGTAGCTGAAGCGAGAAATTTTGTGGTGTTTGGGCTGGGTGTCCATATTCTCGATGTGGGACAATAATACATATATTGCTTCCCTTGAAGCCTCTTGGAGAGCATGGGAGGGTGGCCTCCCGACTAGATACCGGCCGACCTCCACCATGGCAATGTAGCTCGGGTGTCGGCCTACCGGATGCATGCCATAGGCGGGGCTAGCCATGTTGTGGGGCCCACCTATGAGGTCGTTGATTATGCTTGGCGGTATGTAATATAGGCGGTATGTACAACAATTTATGCGACGGCATGGCCAAACCGTTGCAATTGGTTTAAAAGTATACGACGACAAAAGTATACGACGGCAACATTGTATCCGTTGCAGAAACTAACAAATATACTACAGAAAAATAAGCGTAGTACATGCCGTCGCGAAAGTTGACTTTTTGAAATGGAAACGTTTTCCTTCATAAATTTCGGAAGCGAATGCAATTTTTTTTAGTAGTGATTGTGGCGGTAATAGGCGGCGATCTAGGCCGAGTTGGCTTGAACCCCATGTATTAAAGTTGATCTATTTGATGTTCTTGACATTTTGGACGGTTGGATTAATCTAGTTTTGAGTTTTGGCCGGTGGTGGTTGGGGTGGTTGCACCGCCGACTATGGCTGCGTTTTGGTGGCCTTCCGGCCATGTAAGGGATAGTTTCTAGTATTATATATCTTCTACTCGTCGATACGAGCGTTTCGATATATATTGTGCAATTTTTGGAGATCGTATGAATATATTGTGATTTTTACGGTTTCGGACCGTTTGATGATTCGACCTGTGAGGATTTGAGCATCCGATCGACTCTTGATTTTGTCACATTGATTGTAGAAGTGTTCTGGAGACTTAGGGAGGTCTCGGATGAGGTTTCGCGTTGATTGGCGTTACTTATGGGGATTTTAGTTCAAAATGAGGGTTTAGAACTTTAATCACTTTGTGATTCGTGCACTGAATCAAGACCCTATGTGTTCAGGTGCTTGTTGGATTGGTTGAACGGATTGCAGTGATTGTGCTTGCTTTGGTTAACGTGTGAAGACGCAGCCGGATTCTGAGGTGAGTAAATCTCACGATATTTGTTATGAGCATGATCGATATTCGTTATGAGCAAGATTACCCTATTGCCTTGGAGTTGTTAGGTTAACTATGACTATAGTTGGTATTAGTGGCATTTTTGAGTGAATGACTACGTATATATATATATATATATATATATATATATATTTACGTGATTTATATATATATATGTATTGGTGCAATGGTTGTGATGTTTGCCATGCAAGGCTTGTGTAGGAATATTTGTGTAATGAATCGTTGAAATCAGTGTGATGAATCCTTGTGATGTTTGCCATGCAAGGCTTGTGTAGGAATATTTGTGAAATGAATCGTTGAAATCAGTGTGATGAATCCTTGTGATGTTTTCCATACAAGGCTTATGTAGGAATATTTGTGTAATGAATCATTGAAATCTGTGTGATGACTTGCTGGACAATGGCTATCTGTGTGATGACCGGCGAAATCTATGTGATGATCAGCTGGACAATTGCTATCTGTGTGATGACCCTCGGAATCTGTGTGATGATTAGTAGGCTGATGACTATCTGCGTGATGACCGGTGGAATCTGTACGATGATCAGTGTGATGACTGCTCGGTAGCGGAGCTGAATTGTTATTAAGTTAACAATAATCGAGAAGACTGCTGTGATGGTCAGGGGTACCTACGGACGTTAGAGTGTGGGGTTACCATGACTACTATGACTTGAATTGCTTGACTTAACGTGACCTTCTGAACTAAACCATATGCAGGGGTTACCATGAATTGTTTATTTCTTTGAAATGTGATTGCCTTGTTTCTTCTTGATTGTATTGATTTGATGGTTTGATTTACCTTAAGAGTCATAGTGGTGACGAATTGTACTCTGTGGTGAGGATAGGAAGGTGATCTATTGAGTTTCACCTTTGATGTCATGTTGATGACAAAGGCTCCTAGTGGGGAGGGAATGAGTGTGATTTGGAATTCGCTGTAATGCGTTAGAATGACATCAAACATCGCTTGAGGAAGTCTTGTTTGATTGAATTTGTGTAATGGGAAGCTAATTTGAGAATCTGAGCATGAGGCTTTGGTCACCAGTTGACTTACGTAGGCATGATATGGAAGGATATGAAATTGATGGCGGTAGGTGTGAGATTTGTGCGTATCGTGTTTAGGTTGAGGTGACTTATGAGTGCATTTATGCTTTGTGGTTTGAGTTTACTCATATGAGCTTTCACAAGCTTACCGGGTTTGTTGTGTGGCAACCTAGTGCACTATTCAATGGTGTAGGGGTTAATCCTGCAGGTCAGGAAAATCGTGGCTGAAGCTGAGGTTGCGTGCTGGCAGCATTACGGTAGGAAGCCAATTTTGTGACTTTACCGTTGATAATGACTTCAGTTGTATAGAAAGCTCTGAGGAGCATTTACGTTTCATTTTATTGTTGACAATTTAATTCGTATGCTTTTGTAATATATGACTCTATGGAGCGGGTCAATATTGACATAGTGGGTTCAGGGCATCAATATGTATTTGGTTTAAAAGGGAAAAAGTTTTCAGGTATTTTGTATTGATGGCTGAGCGATAACGCATATATAATTATTGGATTGTATATCGATTTTTATGTTGTTAAAAATCAGGGGCGTGACACCCAGTAAGTATAATGCTGTGGAATAAAGTCTTGAGAAAACCTTTTGGGAGTCATCGGATGTTGATTCCAATCATCAAATGTTAGGATTTGGCGAATTTGATTTTTGAATGAGAAATTTGGCCACTTTCTTTGTCTTGGTTATGGGTTATTGTAATTGAGCTAGTATCAACCAAGATAAATTCATAAAATCTTTGGCCTTAGTTTGGATCATTAGTAACAAAATAATGGGGATAAGTTGTTTTCCTGAGAATTTGGTAAGGTTTAGTGTCATAGATTTTTGGATCAATAACAAGAATGGTTTTGGTTTCAGTCTTAATAAAATACGGGCTTTTAAAAGGTTTTTGCTGGCTTGAAAACTTTGTTTGACTTGAAGATGGTAAAGCAGGAGATTTTGGCTGAGTAAATTTTTCAGCAAAAGTTTGAGATTGCTCCGCTAAGGGAGTGAAACAGTTCCTGATAGGAACTAATTGTCCTGCAACATTAATAGTGTTTGGACTGGAAACCAGTCTGCTTTGCTGTGGCTTTGTTGGAGTCATTGCATAGGATTCTTTTCATGTTGGTTGGGATTATTACTTGTTGAATACAGAATCATAAAACACATCAATAAAATGCTAATGGTTAGCAATGTTTTCAAAAATACAGAAACAGATAGAGAAATCGGTAATATCCTCGTAGCAGGATTACTGGACAATTAAAAGATTGGTGGGATAATTATCTCACATCTGACCCTAGTTAGTTAATACGTTTATTATACGCGAATAAAACTGCAACACGCATTTAAATGAAAAAAACTTCAGTACGGCGTATTGAAAGTGTAGACTCGGTTTTTTTCACGTATAATTGACCTTGACCTTTTTATACATGTATTATACACATATACGTTTTATACGGATAAAAAATACGGGAAGTTGAAAAACAAAAATTTAAACTTTAAAGCTTTAGCGTTGGTTAAAGGTTAAAGCAATGAACTTTTGGTTGGTGAGCTGTGACATGTTGGTAAGTTATAATTTCCGACATTGTAAAGGTCACGGGTTCGATTCTCACTGACATATGTAAGGGTGGGGTGGGCTGAGGGTTTTTTTTTAAAAAAAAAAAAAAAAAAGCAATGAACTTTTGAAGTTCCCCAAGATTATTTGGAACTTGGAAAGTTGAATCTTGGAAGCATCAAACTCTTTTAATTGCTGATGGACTCATGGACTATTAGAGTTCTACTGCACTACAAAGAAAAGAGATAAAGCACTAAAGCTTGATCAGATTCTTATAATCCTTAGCCCATTTCTTCTCAATTCCTTGGATATTCAGGGGACTCTTTATTCTGTTCTAAAACTAGACTTTGATTTCTTACAAAGACCAGAATTGTCATTGCCTTGGATATGATAAAGACTTATTTTCATTCATATGTGTTGTTGGATATTAGTTTAACTTGCTCTTGTTATCTAAGTATTAGTTTGTTGGTGTTTATTAGTGATTTTTTTAATTATAAAAATAGAGTTTTATATATCCGTATTTTTGACCCCGTTTTTTAATTACTAGCCGAATTATACATGTATATTTCAAAGTTATAAATTTGCCGTATTGCGTTTTTTTGACCGAATATTTTACCGTATCGTTAGATTAGCTTAACCGAATAATACACGTACTTTTCTTTGCCGAATCATACACGTCCCATTTTTTACTAACTAGGCATCTGACCAACGCTAATAATAATAATAATAATAATAAAAAAATAAATAAATAAATAAATTATTATTATTATTATCATCATCATCATCATTATCATAATGTTAAAGGAAAAACACATTATGTGCTTTCGTCAAAGTGACTGACGAAGAGCGAATCAAGGAATTGCAATCACATCACAATCATCATTTACTATCATTATTGTAATTGATGTTTCCATTGTAATTTTACCCATATATAAAGGGACTATGAAATAAAATGAGTAGACCAATTCCAATTCACTTTTAAGCATGCTTTGTTATTTTATATATGTTTTATTATTCGTCGAAATTTGAGCATGCTATATTATTGCTTATTATATATGTGATATATATTCGTGGAATCTAAAGCATGTGAATTTTATTTATGTTTACTATTTTTTAAGCATGCCTTATATTTTATTGTTTATGTTTTTATTGTTTGTGAAATTTGAGCATGCCATGTAATTTATTTTTATATATGCTATGTTTTATTCTTTCTTACGTGCTATGGTTATTCCTTATTTAGAATGCTATACATAAATTGCGCTTTGCCATGATAATGAAAATTCATGCGCATTATAAATACATACTTACCGTGATAAATCATTCTCACATAGCATCGAAAGGAAAAAAAAAATGTGACCATTACGAATCTTGGTCTTGAAATTTAGTTCATATTTTTGGAAAATAATTCACGTGGATGTCGTTATGACTGCGTAATTTATATCTTCCTTATTGTTTATGTAGATGGCTAATCCAACTCGACCTGAATTTGACATCTTGGACTCAGAAGGACTTGAGTACCATTGTTGGGTTTCTGATGTGGAAACCGCTTTTGTAGCAAAAGACTACACTGCCACCATTATCGACCCCAAAGACGATGTACCGTCTAATAAGGTAAAAGCAAATGTCTTAATGTTTCTGAGGCGACATATTGATCCTAGCCTACACTTGGAATACCTTCAGTTGAAGACACCCAAAGAACTGTGGGATGCCCTTAAGGGACATTTTGGGAACATTCATGACACTTTTCTCCCAGAACTGACCGTTCAATGGAATGAAATCCGCTTGCTTGACTACAAAAGAGTCAATGACTTCAACAAAGACATGTTGCGCCTAAAGGCACGTCTCAATTTATGTGGAAAGGAACCCACAGAAGATGATATGATCAAGAAGACTCTTTCCACTTTTCCCACTTCAGCACTTATACTAGCGAACCAGTATAGACTGGAGTATGACAACAAAAGAATCACAACCTTCAATAAGCTGATCAACCTACTGCAAGTGGTTGAGAGGCATAATGAGGTTCTCTTAAACAACAATGCCAGGCCCGTTGGGACAAAGAAAATTCCTGAGGCTAATTATGGCAAAATGAAAGGTGGAAAGAACCCCAATTCAAAGACGGTTGGACGTGCTAATTCCTATCCACGTGGCAACAATGCACCACGTGGAAAGGGATGTGGGGGTCGTGGAGTGGAGTGGGCCGTGTAGGCCCTCCCAATGTATAGAGAAAAGATGGTGGTGCTGGCCCTAGTGGTCATGGAAACAAAGTGCAAAAGGCACCTAAGAATCCTTCTGTCAGAAAGGAAAGAGTTGGCAATGAACCATGCTATGAGTGTGGAGTCATTGGGCATTTGTACAAGAACTGCCAAGCAAGCAACAGATCGTAACAACAAATTACAAGAGGTATATGGAGTCTAAAGAACAAGAGGCTCACTATATTGAAGATGGAGGCCATGACCCAGACGTCAACCTCACAACTGCAGACTTCAATGGCAACGAGGAACTTGCTTAGTTAATGGATGCTCTCAATCATGATTGATCTGCTTTATTTATTTTATTTTCCAAAGACAGTTGTGAAGGCATAATGCCTCATTTTTAATTAGACTATTGCTTGGTCTTAAAGTTTATTTCAATAATGGTTTGATGAATTAGATTTCTGAACAAGACCTTGATTTAATTATCGTTGGCTTATTAATAAATTTCAGATTTTATTCTGAAGCATTCAATTTATTCAAATTTATTTACTAGACACATTTACATGGTTCCAAATAAGCACTATAAAGATGTAAAGCAATACATCTAGAAAATAATTTTTTTTTTCTTAGAATGAAAAGATTATCATTCTAAATAGAAATACTCTAAAAAATATGAGTTATACTTTTCGAATTAATTAACAATACCTCCTATTTACTTGTAGGAATGAATTGAGGAGAACTTGAGTGCTTAGTGGCTACTGGGACTACCCAATAGGCAATTGTTCATTAAATTAATAGTCTATAATTCATCTGTGACTATGATGATTGGATCATTACAAGTAATAAAAGGGCGAGGAACTGCCAAATTTTTGCTGTCTAACGGCACTATGTTTAATGTCACAAACTCTCTGTATGCACTAAGAGCTAATCGAACTGTATATACATGATACTTACCGGCCATAATCATCACTCATGATTAACCATGTCATCTTGTCTAATTGATGCCAACAATGGAATCCCAGGAAGCACAGCAAGACGACCTCCACCGGCAAGCCAACTCCAGGCTAAAATATGCATTGACGCACCGACACGTGCCACCCAAAGTTGTCTCTGCAGAATGGACCAAAACTCAGCAAACTGAAGAGTATCCGTCCCACATCGAAGACAAGAGTGAGGTAACTCATCACATCACCTATAAACGATCCATTTCTCTCTCTTCATTAAATTACGCATTCAATAGCAATTGACCGTTACATTTGTTAATACAAGTACATCGTTTAACTTTAGCATCGGAGGAGAGAATACCGTCAACCGTGCATTATTCACCACCCCAAGTGGCGTGGATGGTCAAAACTTTGCCACCCCCGGGGTGCTCCTAACACAATCTATCGTGGAGAATCAGACTGGCACAAGCCATCCACAACAAGGCCTGGATCTCGCTGCCATGTTAGAAATAGCCTTGGCGGACATGCACAATGCTAACAGAGAGCGAGGAAAGGAAAGAAAGGAGAAGGCGGAAGCCCAGAACCAGGTGGCAAAGTTGTTATCAAAGTTCGACGAACTGAAGAAAGCGCTGGGAACTAGTGCACGACCGACCCAAAGTGGGCACTCCCAGAGCACAAGGCTCAGCCCGAGCATCGGAACACGGGCAGCACCGGTACCGGTAATCCCAATGGGTGTCACCCTAAACCCAGCGGAGCTACCGTGTTTAGGACCAGCGCCATCGCCACAATTGATAAAAGAATAGGTAGCCGACTCACAGCCGCAATATGATAACTCATTCAGCGCAATATGATAAACCGGAAACATGCCAGTACCTCAGCAGTAAATAGTAGACCAACTGTCGACGCTACAACCTTGATACTGGAAAAGGTGCAGGAGCTAGAAGAAAGGTTGCTTAGAGGGGAGGCTAGCACCTTACCATTGGCGCATAATCCACTCTTCGCGGCACAACCAGGTTCATTCACCGCCAAAATCCTACAATCCGTCAGACCAACATATGCAAAGACACCCAAGATAGCTCAATTTAGCGGCTCAACAGATCCATTTGTGCACATGGACACATTCAAGAAAGTAACCAATAACAAGGGATTTGATGACGCAACTCTTTGTCATTTATTCAGCGAAACGTTGGATGGTGAGGCAATGAGTTGGTATTTCGAATGCCCACCAGGTTCCATGGATTCATTCTCAGCTCTGTCAAATGCATTTCTGTCAAGATTTATCCTCATGACGGACGAGTATCACAATTCCAGCCAGCTATTCAGCATCAACCAAGGTATTGATGAGTCGTTGAAATCATTCGTCACAAGATGGCGTACAGCCACATTAAGGTGTCGGGATCTTGACAAAACCATGGCGCTGGCAGCCTTCAAGCAGGGACTCCTCAAGACAAGTTTTTTATACCATCTCAACTGTAATGGTCCAAATGCCACATATGACCACGTCATGAACGAGGCAATACTACATGCCCAAGCTGAATACAGCACCTATGGCGCCACGCCACCACCACCACAAACCCCACTTAAAGCCCCCCAACCCCCCACCTCCCAACAAGGAAATACCTCCACCACTCCAAGCATAACCACACCGCCCAATGACAAAAAAAGGAAATGGCAGCAGAGCAACTACCAAGACAAGTGGCAAAAGGACCAGCAGTATCACAACAAGGGCAATAGATCTTTCCACAATGATCGCCGCGACAATCGCGACAACCGCCACAATAAGCCCGCCACAAATGTTTAAAAGTTTGAAGTCTTCACAGTCGTGACGACGTCATATGAAGAAATATATGATCAGTGCAAGGATCAAATCCCACCACCACCCCCAAGAAAGTATCCCAGGGTAGGAAAACCTAGAAATACCTGCAAATGGTGCAAGCATCATGAAGATAGTGGTCACAACACCAACGACTGTAATGCCCTCAAGACTGCAATTGAGTCGCTATATCGCGACGGGAAGCTGGAGCAGTACAAAGTCCGACAACCTCCTCCAGTCATCGCCAACATTAAACCTATGCCGCGGATTAACACCATTAATGGCGGTGCCTTCATAGGCAACTTATCACACAGGGCAAGAAAGCGATATGAAAGAGCCAACCACCAAAAAGTGGTATTCAGTATCCGCTATGACCGGTCCACCAAAATGGCTAAAACTGGTTGGGAGCCAATCACTTTCTTTGAGGAGGAGGAGCGAGGTATTCATTCACTTCATGACGACCCATTTCTGATAGATGCAACCCTCGACAAGTAGTCCGTGGGAAGGGTGCTGGTGGATAGCGGGTCCGCTGTCAACGTCATATTCAACAACTGTTATAAGCAACTGCAGCGTAACAATAAACTTCTACAAGACCAGGAGCTGCTACTCAATTTTTCCAGCGACGTAACCCAGCCTCTGGGGTCAGATTACATGCGATTATCCATTGGGACAGTCCCATGTACGGCGAAGATACACAGTGAGTTCATTGTAGTCGACTGCTTTAGCTCGTACAACGCCATTATTGGTCGCCCAGCTCTCAACAAACTCAAATGCATCATTGCCGGATACATGTTACTCATGAAGTTCCCAACACCTAGCGGCACTGGTTCCGTCAGGGGAAGCCAATCAATTGCACGAGAATGTTATTCAACTACAGTGTCAAGGTCAAGGGGCCATCACGAAATTTTAACAATAGCCAATACACCACAGTTGACGGACAAAATTGATGACCCCAGAGATGACGAAGAAAAATACTACAAAAAAGAGGCAGTCAGCCTAGAAACATCGCTCCGCACAGTGAGCCTTTCATCCGATGAGCACCCAGAGAGAACTGTTCGTATCGGAGCCTAACTCTACCCCAAGATAAAGGCCGAGCTCACCCAGTTCTCAAGGAAAACGCCGCTGTATTTGCATGGTCGTATGCCGACATGCCAAGAAACTCACCTGATATAATCCAACATAAGCTGAGCATTAAACCATCCTTTTACCTCGTCAAGAAAAAGCGACGGGCATTTGACGAAGAGAGGTATTGGGCCATTCGGGAAGAAGTAACCAAATTACGAGACATAGGCTTCATCCGTTAGGTTCATTATCCACAATGGATCTCCAACATGGTAATGGTAAAGAAACCTAACGGGAAGTGGTAGATGTGTGTTGACTTCAAAGGCCTAAACAAGGCATGCCCTAAGGACAGCTTCCTGCTACCTCGCATTGACCAATTGGTTGACGCAACAGCAGGGCATGAGCTACTTAGCATGATGGATGCCTTTTTTGGCTACAACCAGATAAAAATGCACCCTTGGAGACCAGGAGTGCACAACGTTCACCACCGACAAGGGTTTATACTGCTACAATGTCATGCCTTTCGGCCTCAAGAATGCTGGAGCCACATACCAGCGGTTGATGAACGCAATGTTTGCTGAACACCTAGGCAAGATCATTGAGGTGTATGTCGACGACATGATTGTAAAAAGCATAAAAGCTGGCGGTCATGTGGCCAATCTCCGTATCATCTTTGCCATATTACTAGCATATGGAATGCGCCTGAATCCAGAAAAATGTTTCTTTGGTGTAACTACAAGCAAGTTCCTTGGATATATAGTCAGTGAGAGAGGAATATAGGCTAATACTGACAAAGTTCAGGCAATCATAAACATGAAATCTCCGGAGAAGAAGGTCGAGGTGCAAAGCCTGCAGGGGAAGTTAACGGCTCTTTCCCTGTTCATCTCCAGGTTAACCGACAAATGCTACCCTTTTTCAAGGCAATGAAGCGGTCTCATTGCAAAGTGGTAGACTGGACACCTGATTGTGAAGCGGCGTTTCAAAGCCTCAAAGAATACTTGGCCTATGTTCCGCTACTCTCAACTCCGGTCCCAGGTGAAACACTATACATCTACCTATCAGTGTCCAAATCCGCCATCAACTATGCAATTGTCCGCAAGGAGGCAGCAGAGGAACTGCCGGTGTTCTATGCCGGAAGAGGAATGAATGGAGCGGAAACAAGATACCCGCCACTTGAGCAACTTACGCTGACACTCATAATGGCCCCTAGGAGGTTGCGTCAATACTTTTAGGCACATACAATCCATGTTCTCACCAACCAACTGCTAAAGCATGTCCTCCAAACAGGACGCCTTAGCAAATGGACAATAGAACTCAGCGAGTTCGACATCGATTACAAACCAAGAACTGCGATCAGAGGACAGGCTGTTGCTGATTTCATAGCAGAGCTAACGGAACCACAGCCGGAACATACCACCGATGTAGTGTCGGAGGATAACATTCAACACCCTGAAGCAAATCAGGAGACGACACAATCACAGTGGGATCTCTATGTAGATGGTTCAGCATGTTCCAAGGCTTGCAGGGCCGGCATAATCCTCACAGGGCCCGGGGGACTTAACGTAGAATACGCCTTAAAGTTCGACTTCAAGGCCTCGAACAATATGGCGGAATATGAAGCACTTATCGCAGGATTATTGTTGGCCATCGATTGCGGAGCGGAAAATGTCAACATCTTCAGTGATTCACAGCTGGTGGTAAATCAGGTCAACGACATTTTTCAGGTCAAAGATAAACAACTGGCGACATACCTGGGATACGCCAAGACCCTACTCAGCAAGTTCAATTTCTTCAACATCACGCAGATACCCCGCGAAAAGAATGCAAAGGTAGATTCCCTAGCACGTCTGGCGATAGCTCAACCTCATCAAAGTCCCGCTGACACTAGGGTATAAGCCCAGCATCACCAAAACCCTGGCGGAGATTTACACCATCAGTAGGCCAAGTTGGATGGATGAAATACTCAAGTACAAACGTGATGGCACATTGCCATCTGACAAGATTGAGGCACGAAGACTGATGAGAAGGGCAACATGCTATAACATTCAAAGCGGAAAACTCTACCGCCAAGGGTTCACACATCCCAACTTAAAATGCTTAAAGCCAGAAGAGGGAAAACAGGTCCTCCAAAAAATTAACGCTGGAGAATGCGGTAATCACTCAGGAGCTAGATCACTGGCCAACCGCACAATGCGGCAAGGATATTTTTTGCCGACATTAGGAGATGACGCTAAAGAAACATCACGGTCATGCCACAAATGTCAACAATATGCAGACCTTCCACATGCACCACCAGAACCGTTATCCATCATTATCGCACCATGGATTCACTCCACGTGGGGGTTGGACATTGTTGGAAACCTCCCAACCGCCAAAGGTCAGTTCAAGTATATAATCGTAGCCATCGATTACGACAGTAAATGGATTGAGGCTGACCCGTTAACGGCCATCACAACTGCCAAGGTCCAGCTTTTCTTATTGCAAAATATATACTGTCGTTATGGGGTGCCCGACACAATAATCACCGATAATGGAACTCAATTTAACAACGAAGAACTCATCAGCTTCACCGCCAAATTGGGCACCAAGATGCGTTTCGCCTCGGTGGCACACCCTCAGACCAACAACCAGGTGGAATCCACCAACAAAATCATCAAGAAATTACTAAAAAAGAAGTTGGAAGACAAGAAAGGCCTGTGGGCTGAAAAACTTCCGGAAGTTCTTTGGGCCATCAGGACAACACCAACATCCGCCAACGGCGAAACTCCATTATGCATGATGTTTGGCACAGAAGCAGTCCTCCCCATCGAGATAACCCAACCAACAGCTAGGATTGACGGATATGACACCACAACAAACGTTGCCGGCGTCAATCTCGACAAGGACCTATTAGAGGAAAAAAGAGACAGAGCCCACCTACACAACTTGCAGAACAAGCAGCGAGTGTCGCATTTTTACAACAATCGTGTCAAGGCTAGAAAACTACAACTTGGCGACTGGGTCATGAAAGAGGTCATACCGCCACCAAAGGCACTCCGTTCAACTTAGGAAGGACCTTATCAAATTGTAGAAGTAGTAAGCCCCGACACGTTCTACTTGAAAAACAAGGAAGGCGTCACATCCACTCATTCGTGGAATACGCAACATTTCCGCTACTACTGTAAGTAGCACCGCAACATGCCCACGAGCATCTTCACTTAGCTAATTTTTGCAAAGTTTAGCTAAGAAAAGCTACCCTACGGGTACTTATTTTTGTAAGAAGCTAGGTCCGCCCAGTCGTCAATGAAACGAGGAATTATTCAAACCATTGCCCCACACATGCACCTAATTTAACAGTTTAAATATATCAAGTCTGCCCAAGCCAACGCCTTCGCTCCTCAAAAGAAACGAAGGCGATATCTGTGCAGTTAACGGGCCAATCTTAATTCCTTTCATGTTCCATTGACTTACAAAAATATTCCGCCACAATCCCAGGGGAATTAAAAAAAATAAAAATCTAACACAGCACTGGAAAATTAACCGAGAGACAAATACTTAAAGTTGAAATCCCATTACAGAAACACCAATAATTACAAAAGGCGTCTGCAAACGACCACCATACAAAACAAAAAAGCAACAAAGCTAACATCGGTGTGTCCTAATCTTGCCCGGCAGAATCATCACGACGGCGTGTCTCGACAGGCTGGCGGATACCAGTTTTTCTCTTCTCAGCTTTACTTGTCGGTGTCGGAGTCTCAGGGTTACCATCAAACCTCTCATCTTCTCCAGAAGAACCACTTTCCTCGCTATCATCGGAAGAACCACTCTCTTGGGAGCCGCTATCTTCTGATCCCTCATCATCCTCCACTTCAACATCCTCGTCAGGAGTGGGCTCTAGCGGAGCTCGATCATCCATTATTTTATCAAAATTCAGATAGCCGCTATCTTTGAGCTCCTTGAAGTTGGCGGAAGCACCCTGTTTACCAGCATAAGTCAAAAACTCCTTAAACTCAGCTGACTGTTTGAAAGCATCCACTGCCTCTAGACGCACCATCTCCTTCTCATCCTCCACCAGCTTAGCCATCTGTTCCTGTCTAGCAGACTAGAAGTCTGCCAACTCTTTCTCTTTGGCGGTAAGCACCTTTTGCAGTTGGGTGATGGTATCTTCCCTCTCGGCCTTCTCTTTCTTCAGGGCTGCTAACTCGGCATTTAGGTTCGAAAGGGTGACACCATCCGCAATAGCTTTATCCACTGCACGCTTGAATTTCTCTTTCACATCAAGAAGTGCACCGTCAAGCTTGGCAATGTCGGCCGCGGTGGATTTGTTCTTTTCCCTCTCTACCAGCAAGTCACGTTGGGCCTGCAGAAGCTCTTCTTTTAGCTTGCATTCTTCAGCCAAACCCTGAAATTGATAAAGTTCATGAACACCCTTCAAGATAAGATCCAGAGACGTCTCCAACTTTGATGACGCTGTTTTGGCTCCAGTTTCCTTGAGCTGGTCAACAGTCTCTTTTCTTGCGCGGGCGTGCCAGCACCTTTCGGGTGCGGTCGTCGGGGGTGTCCCTTAACCTGACTTCTTTCAAGTGATTGTGGACGAGGAGAGCACCAACCTCGTCATGGGATTCTTTGTGCCTTGTGGCGAGGACTTTTGCTGAGCTTCTTCAAAATCACAATCGATACTCGATGCTATAGATCGAGCAAAGCGAGAACTTCTAGGAA
This sequence comes from Rosa multiflora, assembly GCA_002564525.1. Classification (NCBI taxonomy): domain Eukaryota; kingdom Viridiplantae; phylum Streptophyta; class Magnoliopsida; order Rosales; family Rosaceae; genus Rosa; species Rosa multiflora. The sequence goes on along the minus strand of BDJD01001394.1, from coordinate 79,666 downwards.
GTGAGGATAACTTGCTAAAGCGTGACTTTAGCTTGGCTGGAAGGTTTGGTATCATTGACAGTCGGCTCTTGAGGAGACTAGGACTGGAGTGTGACTACCAGTAAGAGAAGGAGTTGGTTGCTCTAGAGAGGCTTGGATAATCTTAGAGATTGTTGTTGATGAATTGTGTGTTTAAGTGTTTCATTGTAACCTCTATTTATAGGCTACCATGCCAAAGTGTTTATTCTTAAACAAATGATAGTAGAGATAAGGAATGATGAGTTTTGGAGATAAGGAAGCATAATTGGAGATAAGGAATGATGAATTTCGGAGATAAGGGGATAAGGAAGCATAATTGAAGATAAGGAATGATGAATTTTGGAGATAAGGAATCACTTTCGGCTCCTTTATTCCTTCAACTATATCTCCATCAAGAATTCAGATTCTGACTGTGACTTTTTCATAACAAATGTTCCACTATGAGTGTAGATCATCCTGGTAAAATTTCAGAGCTTTTGGTATAGTGGTTGGGCTGAAAACGCTGCTGGACCTCTTATAGGTCCAGTTTTCAAGTTTTGCTTCTGTAGAAAATTGGACTGATTGTTTGAAGGCTTTCCACTCATAACTAGCTCTGGAACTCTTGATAAGAAATGATTCTTGAGATGTCTAGAATTAATCTGGACAGTTTTAACTCATTTGAATTTCATTTGGTTAGTCTTCCGCTCCTTCTTCCTTGTTTAGCTCGGTTTCTCCTAGCCGAAGTAGGAAAATGTGCTAAAGTTGACTTTTCATTCCATGCTTCCATACTTCCATAGTAGGCTTTATTTAGCCTCAAAATATATATTTCGAACTTGTCAACAATATATAGCTTGAGCCACTGACATTGGCTCAATTTCTCCAAGACGTGCCTTGTCTGGCCAAAATGCTCATTTTGGGTCCAAACATTGCCCCCCAGACCTCGAAGTCAAAGGTCTTTGTCTTGACTGAAGAGGTCTTGAATCAGCACTACTCTTATAATGTTGTTGCTCCAAAGCCACTTGTATTGGCTTGACTGTTTCCATATAGGCCTCTAAATAGGTCATAAAGCTTGAATGCCACAATCTGAATTGCCTTTGTTATGAACTGACACTTTCTTTGCCAACTTTATTGCCCCCCATGGATCTAATGTCTGGTATGCAGTGAATTGGTGAAACTTGAGCAGGTTGTAGGAGATCAGAACTTTAGCGTTCCCCCCCCCCAATGCGAATGAGACTACTTTTGATCACGAGTGAGGATCCTTCTCTTCCTTGGTGGTAGCTTCGCCATGTGTATAGCAACAAGTATCTGCCATTGTTTGCCGGCTCTCTATTGATTTTCTCAAATGTAGGTGTTGGAGCAGCTTCGCTGGCTAGATCAAAGCCTGCAGTACTTGGCGAAATAAGATGCAAAATAGCAAATTGTTTGCTGTCATTTAATCCTTTGCGAGTCTTATGCCGAAGAGGATGATTGGATCATGGCTATCGACAACATGACGTGTGACCAAGTGAAACCACCATATCTGTTGCAACTTTAGCATCTAAAACCGCATCCGTTTTAATCATGTTTTATTTAAAAAAACATCAGGCCATTATGCTGGCCCTGCGGTGGTAGGAAAAGGTGGAATATCTTCACTGTCGCCTTAGATGCGATTCTCAAGATGGAATAATGAATCATTAATTATCAACTAGGGCCACTCACTGGCCCAGCTAATAAATTAATCTCCAAAAATATCTGAGCTATAAATCTAGGTGTAATGGAGAAGTGTTCCTTGCGACCTAGAAATGGCATCCAAGAAACCATTCGTTATTGATCAGGCAGAAGAAATCACTGAGAAAGCCGCATTCACCTGGCGGACTAACATGAGTGTTCGATGTAGAAGTCAGACCGGAGAGGAGAGAAGTCGACTGATGGGCTTTGGTGGCGGCGAAAGTCAAGCGAGTCTGGGTCCCACACCTCGCGATCGTTTGCCAGATGATGTTATGGCCTATTATGGGCTTCCCATCTGCCGTCCCATCCCGGCTCTTCTCCGGTCTCCTGCCGATCTTGGAGGTTGGGACCAGAAACATCATAGAGTCAAAATTGGTTTTTGGCCCTCAATCCAACCTCCTGATGTAGCCTGGTACAATGAGGTTCGTGCCCGATATTTGGCCTGCTGGCGTACAGTAGGCATTGCGGATGCTATTGACTTGTGTCTTCAAATTCCCGGCGGCCTTAATCGCGCTCCTCTCGCCGCGGCCTTTTGTTTCTGGAACACCGCCAGCAACACTTTTGATTTCCTCTTTGGGCAGATGAGTATTTCCTTATTGGATATTCTCGCTATCACGGGCCTACCCATCCACGCGGCACCGTATGTTCAAGGTCAATTTGATGACGAGAAATTCCTGCTGCAGATGACTCAGACTGGTCGCAGCATTCATAGCAGATCTTACCCGTCTTGGTGAAATTACTACCGCAGACATCATGACAAAACCGGGGGAATTGCCTTCCTTGAGTGGTGGCTCTGTAAGTGTATTTTCTGTACTTCTGCTGGTAAACCAACTGGCACTTGGTCCTCTTTGGCCACTGCTCTTTATAATGGCACAGTCGTTGGCCTTGGTCAACCGGTTCTGGGTTCGCTTTATTGAGCCCTTTATCAAGTCGCTATGCATCCATTCGAAGTCCAATCCTCAGGCCTCTTCTGGATTCTAGATTTCTGGCTCCAGACTTAATTCCCCTATTTTTGCCAACCAGACGTGCCAGCAGTGCCTCCAAATGACGTTCTGTTGGGCCGGTGGCTCTGTCGCGAGGGAAGGTATGAATCTCAGGCATTTTCCGAGTGTTTCTCGTTTTTGTATCTTCTGGATGAGATGCCGGATGTGAAGTTGGTGGTAAATAGAAGATTCCTCGCGATATTGGCAAATGGGTTTCTTCCTCGCCCGGGTCATCGCGAAGAGGCTATAATGATGTTTCGTCGCACTATTTCTTGCTCAACATTCAATTGGCTACGGATGAACTAAGTTACGAACTTTATGCACCCAATCACGTTGCTCGTCAATTTGGGTTGGCCCAGTTGGTACCCTGGCCTCTGGTTGATTCTACCAATGACTACACCTCTTGGCGGAGATTAGCTCCGCCTGGGTCTGCCCCCTTTCAGAGTCAGTTTACTTTGATAGTGATTCCCCCTTGGGTCAGAGCGCTATACCCCCATAACAATGCCGATGATGACTATGCTGATTGGTGGAAAGAAGTGTCTGTCAATTGTTGGACCATGAATAACCGTGACCTTTTCGCCATCCTTTTCCCCGACTTGGAACATCGCTTTGCCGTGGACAGTGAAATCCTTGAACAATATTATGATGGCGAGGCTCCGCCTCCTGTTCCTGCTCCTTCGCAACATCAACCTCTTCAGCCCCTGTAGCGGCAAAGGCCCTCGCGATAAGCACAACTGGGAATATAGATTAGTGAACATGGGGCATCAGTAAGTTTCCAACTTCCCTCACCATTTCTTTTCCTTGGCTTGACTATCAATCCTTATTGCTAAGTGCATTTGTTTTATTTTTAGCGTACTACCCGGAGCAGGGCAGCCTCTACTCAGGCCGGGAAATAGAAGGCAGTAGCCGAGGAGCCTCCTGAGGGGGAGTCCTTTGATGATGACGATGTGAGCCTTGCTGAGGTAAACTGCCCCAGACTAATTCTGACTTTGCACATTTGGCTTTCCATACCCCTTCTATTTTCTGAGTTGTGATTCCTCTTCTGTGCAGGTAATTGCTGCTCATACTCACAAACATGGTCGCGCCCAAATCGCTGAAGAGGACTTTGAGGATGACGAGCCTCTATCAATGAGGCTGGTAAGCTCTGGCCCCGTCTTATCCTATTTAAATTTTAGAATCTGGGTAGGATCTTTACTATGTATCTTTTGACAGGTCCGTCAAAGGACCACTGATCCCTCTCGCCTGAGCGAGGCTGGACCCTCAGCCACTGCAGAAGAGCCAATTCTCTCACTAGTTCAAGCATCAACTAACCCCGTGGCACCTCTTCCATCTCCCACATCTACAGAGCATCTGCAAGGTCCTACCATTCTAATAACGATCTCTAATGACGACTCCTCAGAGGATGAAAGCGTGGAAAGCCACTCTGAGACTTCTGCCTCTTATGAGGAACCGATGACGACAGAGATTCTCGCGGCACTAGAGGTTTAATAGGTGAATGAGGCGGGGCCTCTTCCTCTTGGTGACCACGTACCAGATATTGACCCGACAGCTCGAGAGGTAAGCCACTGTTTGGCCAATACTTTCCATTTCCTTTGAGATCCAACCCCGCTCTCTGACATTTCTGAACCTGACCAGGATTCTGTTTGTACCGAGGAGGTGGCTGCAAACGCTACTGGTCTTATCGGCTAGACAGTCGCCCCAGAGATGGAAAATGATACTGACGGTGGGGGTGCCCCCCCAAGTCTTGAGAACAAATGAGACAACCGTCGAAGCTAAGGGCTCTGTGCTTGAATCTGCTCCACTTGCCCATGGTGAGCTGCGAGTTGAGTTTCCATATTCTCCCGCGGCTGAAGGGACAGACCAACCTATTGAAGATGAAGAAACTGAGGAAGCTGTCCACCCTTTTGCATTGGTGGTTCATGATCCTGTGGATCATCCGCCGCCTCCTCCTCCTCCCACCAGATTCGAGAGACTGATGAGGGTGTTAGAGGTAACTCCTCCTTCTGCTATGGATGAGGATAAGATGGTGCTTCACAAAAATCTGGGTCCTCAGGTATTGGAGACTGACATCCTCTCGCGAATCTTGGAAGCCCTAAGGTATCTTTCCCAGGAGAAGGAATTGACCCTGCAGCAATTTAGTGCCATTGACTATCTGCTGAATGAACTTGGTGGGGCCCGCCAACGTCAACCGGCCGCGAACGCCCAGGCTCACGACACTTGAGAGGCTTTGAATAGTCTCTCTCGAGAAATGGACATCTCTCGCTTTATTTTAAATGAGCGAACCATCCTCCTGCGGGAACTACAAATCCAAAGGTCCGACTTCAAACTTCGGATCGAGGACCTCCATACCTGTTTAACCTTTGTTGAAACTGCGATTGCTACAGAAGAAGCCCAACTCGATGAACCTCTGGCTGCTTCTGAAGAAATGGGCCGCAACCTGGCCCGTCTCAGAGAACGGGCCACTCAGGCCGAAGCTAGTGCTATTGCGGCGAACCTCCACATAGAGGAACTTTGCTTGAAATTGAGCTTTGTGGGCCAATCTCTATAGGCGCCCTCGAAAACCATTCGGTCTCCTCACATGCTATTAATCCTTTAATAATAGCTAACTCCTCAAAAACCGGTCCTCACATGCTACTAGTCCCTTTTTTCCCGAGATTTGGAATCACTAATCTCGATTTACTGACATCGGTTTTGAAATTGAGCTTCATCCAAGGGTGGGGATTTGCCTGAAGTCCCTATAAATAGTTGTATTTCGGGAAGGGAATACTCACAACAACTTTTATGAAATATTCAAGAAATGGCCTTTTAGTCCTTGCTTCTTTTTCTCCTTCTTCACAAATCTTCCCTTCATGAAATGACCTTTAGCCTCTAAATTTGAGGCTTTATGGCGTAATCTTAAGCCTGGGTTAGGCCTTATGGCGTAATCTTAGGCAACTCCTTGTTTCGTCCTTCTGGAATTCTGCAACAACAATGCCAGGCTTTAGATTAGTTTAGAAACGCAAGGGGGCTCCGAGTGTGGGATCCACGATTATGCGAGATCATCTTTGTTAGAATCCCACACGCGGAGCGAAACGGAGAAAGGGAGGATGGCCACTCTGAGGTTCGTCTTTCCTCCTCTGTTTCCTTCCTGCTGGACCCGGCCCGTGTTGTGCCCTCCAGATGGAAGGGGCTTTGGTTCTCACCTCTTTCTCCCCCTTTCTCTTCTAGATAGAATCTTGGAGGGATGAGAAGGGATGGACTCTTTGAAGGAATGGGTTCAAGCTACAGAATGGTTGTTCCTATACTTCACGTCCAACTAATGGTGGTTACCATGGCTAGAGGGGGTGCAGAGACTCAAGCTGATATTCTGTTCCTTCACTCTCTGCCCCTCTCCGAGATAATGGCGCGGGTCAACCCGACGTTGGATTCCATAGCTGCTTCCAATTGAGGGGGCTTGGAGGCTCCATTTTCTTTCACTGGAGTCTCCCCTTCTCATGGATAATGGCGTTGGCCAAGCCTATGTTGTATTCCTTTGCCACTTCCATGTAAAGGGGGCGCGGGGGCTCCGTTACTCCTCTTTTTCCTTCCCTGAAGTCTGCCCCTCCTTGAGATAATGGTGTGGCTCAACCCGGCGTTGGATTCCATAGCTGCTTCCACTAGAGAAAAGATTCAGAAGATATCCGAAGATTCCTGTTTTGTATTCTAGCAACTTTTGGCTTTGTAATGAATGTACTGCTTTTGGCGGCAAAGCCACTTTATGAATATAATAATATTTTCTTATCTTGATATCCAAATATTCGTGAGAAGCCAATAATTGTGTCTCGCAAGGCCCCAAATATAGGCCCCCATAGTTGTATATTGAAAATAATATGAACTTTTAAAATATGCTCCGCGTCAAAAAGAGCCTCGCGGGGAGGGTTTTGAGAAAATATGTATCTTTTGGATCCACTTGCTGGCTCCCAACTCAAAACTCTTAGCGCCAATAATTCCTTCTTTTCCGAGATTTAAGGCACTAATCACTCGTTGAAAAACAACGGTCGTAAAAAAATAATCTCGTGAATAGAACAGTTACCTCCTTGAAAACCGTTCAGTCTCCTCACATGCTATTAATCCTCTAATAATAGCTAACTCCTCAAAAACCGCTCCTCACATGCTGCTAGTCCCTTTTTTCCCTAGATTTGGAATCACTAATCTCGATTTACTGACATCGGTTTTGAAATTGAGCTTCATCCAAGGGTGGATATTTGCATGCCTATATCTTCCTCCACATTATAAACCCAAATTTCCAATCCCAAAAGCATTTCATCAACTCGAATATTTCTAACAGCAATATTTCTTAATTACTCATCATCATCACTCTTCAATTCTCGCATTCTCTCAATCCATCACCAATGGAACCACAAAACCGGCATCCAACCGAGGATGGAGGAAGTAACAAAGCAGCCGGGAGTAGTGCTAACATGCTTCGCAGGAAGAGCAGTACTAGGTGGATTCCCACTATAGATCATATAAGAATCCTCAAGGAGCATTTCTACAACAAGGGAGTTAGGTCCCCAACTATAGAGCAGATTCAGAGGATCTGTCTCCAACTGAAATGGTATGGCAAGATCGAGTTCAAGAACGTCTATTATTGGTACGTGAACCAAAGGGCTCGGGAGAAGCAGAAGAAGAGGTCCACTTCGGATGTTCATGTGCCCATGCAAAGATCAGGGCTTGTTGGTGATGACAATGTTACCAATTGGAAACATTAGGATCAGTATATTAACTTTGGATCTTCTGCACCTGCTTCTGCTTCTTCCGCTGGTGTGATGATTGCTTTTAATGGGCAGATGGGGAACTATGGCGGTTATGGATCCATGAACATGGAGAAGAGTGCTAGGGATTGTTCAATCTCAGCTTGAGGGGGAACTAGTTCTACTTTCTTTGACATGAATGTAGAACAAACTTTCATGGAACAAAGAGGAGAAGATCACCAGGAGATTGAAACCCTTTCACTGTTTCCCGTGCATGGTGAGGACATCTTTGGCAACATGAAGACTACTTCCGATGGAGGCGGCGGTCACGGTGGTGGCTCTCACACTTCCCTTGAGCTCAGCCTTTCCTGCGAGGGCAAAGCTGGAAAAAGTTTCCGAAGCCGCTGACTCAGCTTAGTAGCTTCGCGAGTGTAGGAACACTTAGAATTGCCCCCTAAGAGTTATATTTATGACTTTTTTTATTATTTTTTAGCCATAATTTTGGAGATATAAACTCATCATAGACAGTTGAAATGGCATCCTAAGACTCAAAACAAAACAAAAACAAGAACAACACATAAAGTGACGCAACATACAAGAAAAAACGTTTTGGACTTAGGGATATTTCTCTTCTCCTTTCGGTAACTCTTTTGGAACATGACCAGGTGAAGAGAGGAACGATTTTGGTGGAGCTCAGCTCACTTGATTGACAGGGGATGAGACCCTTTGTCAGCACTTCTCTTATCCAAACTAAACCTCAGACATCATATCCCATTGGATGCGCCTACGATGAAGAAGATATTTACCCAAAATTCATTTTGACTTTAAAATTTGTTTTGCAGGCGGCACTTCCTCTGGGAGAGCGACCACCAAGCTTTGAACTTTCTGCACAATTACAGACCGATTGTGTTTGCCCCCCAGCCTGTCAAAGATGGAAGGCTCGCTACTTCTTCCTTCGTGAGATACTCTCCGCCAAACATTGACTTTACTAGTTGGCGATGGTTCTTGCCTCGCGGGAACTAGGGACTTCTCCTGAGCGCTGCTCTTGGGGGCATGTGGCTTTTGCTCTTTGTGCAATACTTTGGGCTGCTGTTTCTGAACTTGCGGGGAAACGAATAGCTTGGAGGCCAGTGCCTCCAATTGTCTCTGATACTCTTCTGGAGGTTTCAGTAATTGTGATGGTTTGATCAGTCCTTGATCTAGTGCTTCCAAGGTTTGCTTTGCTTCTCCAAACCTCCGCTGGAGTTTTCTCTTTCTTGAAGAGCTCATCTCCACCTCCTTGCCCTTCTTCTGTGTATACCATCTCCCTTCTTTGATGGAGGACATCGACACTGGCGGAATGTAAGGTCTGGTTAAAACCCCTTGCCGCTTATCTGCTTGCCCTTCTTCCCTCGCGGTCTTCAACTTTTTGAATAAGTTTGAGTCCCTTGGAAAAGGAGTTTCTAAACCACTGTGTAATCTTGGGCTGCATGGTTGGAAGTTTCTAGAGGATGATACTAATCGTATTGGCGGCAGAGATCCAAAGCGGACAGTCTGGGATGTTTCCTCATGTAGGGTTTGAGTGTCACATTCTTCCTTGCACCGCGAGCATAGGACGATGGGTAAACGAGTCTTGGATTCCCGCTTCACAACTTTGTCTCCAACCCTTTTCAAATCCTTAGCCGCGTGGTCTGGGCTTTGATTCTGCTGATCTTTTTCACCCCATGCCACGTCCACCATGTTGATGCCGGTATCTGGGAAGGGATCTAGGTCCACCAACGCTGCTGCTTTTGTCGGCACCTCTACTTGCAAACTACCGTTATTTAACCAGATTTGGATCTGATCCTTCAGCTTAACACAATCAGCTGTATTATGATTCCATATATTATGGAGTTTGCAGTATTTCTTCCCCCTTAGCTGCTCTGGTTTGGGAAATGGGCCGAAGTAGGTTTTCACCATCTTCGCAGCGATCATTTCATCCAAGATTTCATGCGCTTTGTTTGCGTCGTAACTATAACTTGCGAACTCTGGTTTGGTGAAAACCACCGACTTGAGCTTCACCGGCTCTTTGCACAGCTTCAGTTGCTTTAGTGTTGAAGCCTTTTTTCCGGTGAGTTCCAGGGCAGCTATCTCGTCTTCTTCAGACTTATCAGCCTCTGTTGTACTAGATTCCTCACTCTTGTAGTAAGGATCAAAGGAACTGGATTGATGGCTGAGCGCAGCCATTATTCGGCTTTTCCCTTGGATGTATGTCCCCTTCGACGCGTTTTTCATAGCGTCCATCTCCCTGAGCAAGTGCTCGAAACTTCCTACTTCTGTGATCAGTTCCCCCATGGAATTGAACATGCTTCCATACTGTTTTTTGCGTTGGCGGGACTCTAAGCCTTTGATTGCCAACTTCACCAGTTCTTTCTCCAGCAGAATCACGTTCAACTTTCCTTTCGGGTGCGGTCGTCGGGGGTGTCCCTTGACCTGACTTCTTTCAAGTGATTGTGGACGAGGAGAGCACCAACCTCATCATGGGATTCTTTGTGCCTTGTGGCAAGGACTTTTGCTGAGCTTCTTTAAAATCACAATCGATACTCGATGTTGTAGATCGAGCAGAGCGAGAACTACTAGGAAGTGAGGAGAACTTGCTAAAGCGTGACTTTAGCTTGGCTGGAATGTTTGGTATCACTGACAGTCGGCTCTTGAGGAGACTAGAACTGGAGTGTGACTACCGGTAAGAGAAGGAGAGGGTTGCTCTAGAGAGGCTTGGATAATCTTAGAGATTGTTGTTGATGAATTGTGTGTTTAAGCGTTTCATTGTAACCTCTGTTTATAGGCTGCCATGCCAAAGTGTTTATTATTAAACAAATGATAGTAGAGATAAGGAATGATGAGTTTTGGAGGTAAGGAAGCATAATTGGAGATAAGGAATGATGAATTTCGGAGATAAGGAATCACTTTCGGCTCCTTTATTCCTTTAACTATATCTCCATCAAGAATTCAGATTCTGACCGTGACTTCTTCATAACAAATGTTCCATTATGAGTGTAGATCATCTTGGTAAAATTTCAGAGCTTTTGGTATAGTGGTTGGGCCAGAAACGCTGCTGGACCTCTTACAGGTCCAGTTTTCCAGTTTTGCTTCTGTAGAAAATTGGACTGATTGTTTGAAGGCTTTCCACTCATAACTAGCTCTGGAACTCTTCATAAGAAATGATCCTTGAGATGTCTAGAATTAATTTGGACAGTTTTAGCTCATTTATATTTCATTTGGTTAGTCTTCCGCTCCTCCTTCCTTGTTTAGCTCGGTTTCTCCTAGCCGAAGTAGGAAAATGTGCTAAAGTTGACTTTTCATTTCCATGCTTCCATACTTCCATAGTAGGCTTTATTTAGCCTCAAAATATATATTTCGAACTTGTCGAAAATATATAGCTTGAGCCACTGACATTGGCTCAATTTCTCCAAGGCGTGTCTTGTCAGGCCAAAATGCTCATTTTAGGTCCAAACAGACGCCGCCGGGCGGGAAACTCTCGCCTGGTCACCAAACCCCAGGCGCTTACAGACCTTGAGCAGAAAGGCCTGTTAGTTGGCAGGAGCATTTTGCACCAACCCAAGCACAAGGCTGTCAGAGGCAAACAGGGCCCTTCCGACATCCTTATGGCCAGCCGCAACATGCTTCTCCGCTACTAGTCTCTCTCCAAGTTTCATCTTCTTCGAAGAATCTGGAGGAGCGGCTGCGGCAACAATTTTCCTCTTCTGAGGCATACCCGATTTCCCCTATGGCTGACCTCCGACACTGCCACTAGTGCGACCGACCACTCTCGGACTGGTATGTTGGGACACTCCTTTATCCGCCACCACTTTTGTCTTTCTCTCTCTCTCAGTGTCGACATCTGCCACTCCTGCCTCACCGGCAGCAGATGCCAATTTCTCCTGAGGCTTAACAACAGTCGCCTCCCAAACAAATCCCATATCTTCCCCATGCTCTTGCCCATCCTCATCCGCCACGTCTTTCTCTTTGCCGCTAGCCTTCTTCTTCTTCTTCAGTTTGGCGCGGTTCAAGTGTAGCGGAGTAGGCAGAATTTTTGCCTCACCTTAAGTTATTTTCCTTGTTTGCGGGTCAACAGTCTGTTTCCGCACCTTAGCAGCCTCGTCAAGCATAAAGTTGACGTAGTTCTTGATACCACCGATATCCACCATCGCTTTCTCCAAAACCTCGTCAGTCCTCCTGTTCGTACGAATTACGGCTACATAATTATAAAGGAAATTATTTACCCATGTACCGTCAACAACAAAAATATAACATAGTTCCAACAAGTCTGACCTACCAGGCTCGCGAGTCAGTCGTAAGTGAATGAGTAGCGACCAGTGAGATAAGATGCGCAAATCCAGAAAACTCTTGTGAGTCCAACAGTAGTGCACCCGACACACCCTCTGTCGCTCAACGTCCGTCAACTTCGGTCTCCAACCCTCTGCAAGCATAGACAATGTGTCACATAACGGAACAAGCACAACGACAAACATGGCAGCACTAATAAATAACAGGGAGGCAATTGTGCCACTTATAAATGCAAAAAATCAAACATCAAGCACGTAGACAACCTTTTATTGATTGAAACTTTGAAGGAACATGGAACCGCGGAACTTTGCCCCCCTCCGGCATCGTATCGTATTCCCAACCCTCCGTAGCAACACACACGGCGGCCCGCCACGTTTTCGAAGAATCAAGAGTGTGCTCCAACAGTTTTGGGGCCCCAGGTCGACGAGTTAACTTAACAGTCCCGCCACATTTTTTCCGTTCATTATACGTCAATTCGTAGAAGAATAATACCTCTGCCACCGTAGGAAATTCACACCCCGACAAATCCCACAGGGCAGTCAAAGCCAATAACATCTTCCACATGTTTATTGTCACTTGACCTACCGCAACATTCAACTCGTGCAGCAGGTACTGCAGGCTCGGAAGTAACGGAAGCTTTACTCGATGATGCAGTATGGCCTTGTGAATAGCGGTAGCCTTCTCACCCTTCTCTAATGGCGGTAACTTCACGATGCCGGGCAGAAGAAACCTGTCTTTCATCTGTTGTATTTTCCGCCACGACATAACGGAGGAAGGCTCGTCTACTCCAACACCATCGCTGAGAACCCATGAAAAGTTAGTAGGCCCGGAACCCTTTCCTTCATCCCCAATCTCAACCCCATCGTCGCTTTGTCCAGAGGCGCCAACACTCTCTTCGCTACTGACGGATACCTCCTCCTCCCTGGTACGACGAACAAATTCATGCTCTTCACTGTGACGTGTTGCCATAGCTGGCGGATAAATGGTTTGAAGAGGGACAACATCTAGCGGTTCTTCCAAATTATCTCTTGCAGAAGTGGGACGAAGCAACGAGTCAATAAAACCCCTCTCCAACGAGTTAAGAGATGACACGTCCGATTCTTCACTACTTGAGATATCGATAACGGTTGACATGCCACACAAACGCTCTAAACCTAGAATTTAACAGTCAAGTTAGATCTAAACCTACCCTTACCCTATTAACCACAAGAATCCATTCAAGAACAGTCACTCCCAAAACCCAGAAATACAAAAAAACCCGAAAACCTTTAAACCCTCAAACACAAAACAACACAAACCACAAACATTTTTTTTTCCGATACAAACAAAGCAAATGAATTCAAAATAAAACCATAGAAACAGAACCCAGAAGTGCAAAGCATACCTCGATTCTGCAAAAACGGAGGATGCAGAACAACGAAAAGCCAAAAAGAAGAACGATCTCGACCACTTTTCCTCTGCTTGAAATTTTTATCCTTACTGTGTTCCCGGATTTTCTCTCTTCCCCCACTCAATCAAAGCACTACTCTCTGGTTATGTTTCTGTTTCTCTCCACCAAAGAAGACGAAGAAGGCAATGCGAAGGAAGGATATCTCACTTCGTTTCCCCCTTAAATACAAACTCTGGAGACAATTCTCAACTGTTGCCGAAAAGGTAACCCCGCCAGGATGACGCCACGTGACCCCAATAACCAAGACGACGCCTCGGTTGGAGCAACGTGCTCATAAATGCAACATTTATGGTAAAGCGACAAGGGCTGCGCAGTGGGGTTTTTGCGCACGTCACCCCTATCAACAACTCCCACGTGTCACCTATACTGTCAGAGAATCATGCAAAATCCGGCCAAATACCCCCAATCTCACGAAAATTCACCGCCATGGTCTTTTCTCTTCCGTTAACTAGCATTCTTTTCCGTTCACTAGCATTCTCTTCCGCTAATTAGCTCCATCCTCAGCTACATATCGCCAAATTACTAACCAATATCCGCCACAACTTAAGCGCTACCGCCAACAACATTATTTCACCGATAATCTCACCTTGCTCCGCAAACTTGCAAGGCAATTATACTATCACTCGTCTGCCGACAACTATTGATCGGCATGTCTCGATATCATTTATTCCGCTAACAAACAACAGTCGCTACACCCGACAAGTTGTATTTAGCTAAACATATCCAACTACGGATACCCTCTATTATCTGGACACCATCCTCAATGAGGCGGTGCAGTCAAATTTTCTCCTCCGGGAAAGAGTAAGGGAACAGTTAACACAGCTCACAGCAACCATTGATCCAGCCGTTAACTTCTCGACGCTAGGGCACAGAAAGAGTGGGATCGCTACCCACCGCCTCATGTTGTCAAACAGCTCCCCTCAACAAACAATTATCCGACCAAACGGTGGTCTTTCTTAGCCGGGGAGTGGGGGACTCTCTGGAGGGCCTAGCAGAGGCCCACCCGAAAGGGCAAAAGCGCTCGGTTAGACAAAATCCATGGTTGACAACGCACTTGTGCTGATTATGCCCGACGTACTAAAGGTTCCACCTTGGTTGCGATAACTCCCCAACCAAGAAATTCCTCCTTGACTGGGGACTTGAGGGACTTGTATATACATGATACTTACCGGCCATAATTAGCACTCATGATTAACCATGTCATCTTGTCGGATTGACTCCAAAAATGGAATCCCAGGAAGCACAGCAAGACGACCTCCACCGGCAAGCCAACTCCAGGCCAAAATATGCATTGACGCGTGGACACGCGTCACCCAAAGTTGTCTCTGCAGAAAGGACCAAAACTCAGCAAACTGAAGAGTATCAGTCCCACATCAAAGACAAGACTAAGGTAACTCATTACATCACCTATAAAAGGTCCACTTCTCTCTCTTCATTAAATTACGCATTCAATAGCAATTGACCGTTACATTTGTCAATACAAGTACATCGTTTAACTTTAGCATCGGAGGAGAGAAGACCGCCAACCGGGGTTTCCCCTCTTGACGCCGTTGTATTTAACTTGACAGATTGGCGGGATTGCGCAAACCATTATCTTGATAGGCGATCTCTTTACCGCTAGATTTGCGGATTGTCACTAGGGCTGTCAATTCCGACACGACCCGATAACATGACTCGAAACCCGCAAGAAATAAAGCGGGTCGAACCAGCACAATAAAAAAGTGGCTCAACCGCCGGTCAACCCATTATGACCCAATTAATAAACGGGTCGGCCACGGGTTAACCCGCCAACACGAAGTGAACCCATATAATCCGATTATGTTATACTTCTTCTTGAAATTTTGGACGTTGGGAGTATTTGATCCTAAGATTAGACAATTTGAAATATTTTGCTTCATCATTATTGAATTTAATTACTTATGAATTATATATAATTATTTATATTCTTCATCTTATGGAGTTTTTAGTGAATTTAATCAATTTATGCATTTTTTTAGTTAAATGAGTCGCAGTGTTAACTCTTAAATGGGTCATTTTGTCCAACACGACACGACCTATTTATTAAATGGGTTAAGCGGGTTGGAAACGGGTAACCCGTTTAATAAATAGATTGGGTTTGGGTTTAAATTTTCAACACGATTAGTAAATGGGTTGGGTTTGGGTTTCTCTCTTGTGACACGACATATACCTTGACCCGACACAACCCATTGACAGCCCTAATCGTCACTTTGATAAGACAGTCTTCCCATCATTAGGGGAGATAGGAAAAAGGATTTTGCAAGGGAACGACACGAATTGTCGTAGTTTGTCCCCACTCTGTCTCATTTTGATCCCCGCACTTCATAATGTGAAAGTGAAGTGAAAAGAATAATCGATATTTAGAACATAGCAGATTCGATGACCGATGTGTTTACTGATATCAGCTGCAAATGTGCTTGCAAGGTTAGAAGTCCCCAAAAAGGGGCACAGCGCCGTAGATAGAGGCGTTGCAACCACACTTAGTGGAGGTGTGGTTGAGGTTGTGGCCTCCCCTAAGTGGCTCCCCTAAGGAAGAGGGGGAGGCCACTTGGTTCGATTGACACTCATCCAAGGAAGAAAAGGGCGAGAAAGGCACAAACTGATCCATTAATCATCAATGTAGAGAATCCCTCTCATAAGATTGTCTCTGATTATAGTTATGTCCATGAATCAACATTGGAGGACGCTCCAATGTTTGAAATGATCTCAGAGAACAAAGAAATCTCAATGGATTATGAGAGTGCGTATGAGTTGATGGAAAGATCTTCCATACACATTAATGATGTGTTTGCAAACACTGTTGCTCAAGAAATCATAGAGCATGATGATATCGAACCACGCTCTGTTGCAGAATGTTAACAAAGAGCAGATTAGCCTAAATGAAAAGAAGCAATCCAGGCAGAACTAGATTCTCTGGCAAAGAGACAGGTATTTGGTCCGGTAGTGCTAACCCCACCAAGTGTAAATCCTGTAGGACATAAATGGGTCTTTGTCAGAAAGCGTAATGAGAAGAATGAAGTTATGAGGTACAAGGCTCGCCTTATGGGGCAAGGTTTCTCACAACGCCCTGGAATTGACCACGAGGAGATATGCTCTCTCGTAATGGATGTTATAACTTCCGCTACTTAGTTAGCTTGGTAGTTTCTGGAGGACTGGAAATGCAGCTCATGAATGTGGTTACTGCATATCTCTATGGGGATCTTGATTCAGAGATATATATGAAAGTGCCTGATGGCCTTACATTACCCAAATCAAGTGACTCTAAATCACAGAGTGCGTTTGCAATTTGGTTGAAATGCTCACTTTACGGATTGAAACAATCCGAGCGGATGTGGTATACTCGTTGAAGTGACTACTTGATTGAGAAGGGACATAAGAACGATGAATTGTGCCCCTGCGTATTCATAAAGAAAACAAGTTTTAGATTTGCAATTGTAGCTGTATATGTCGATGATATAAACATAATAGATACTCTTGATGAAATAAGAGAAACTGTGAGCTACTTGAAATCCGAATTTGAGATGAAGGATCTTGGGAAAACTCAATTCTGTCTAGGCCTTGAACTAGAACACCGAGTTTGTGGAATAATAATCCACCCAGTCTACGTATGTCCAAAAGATGCTTAACCGACTTAACATGGAAAAAGCGCATCTTGCTAGCACTCCTATGATCGGTCAAAGTTTAGATGCAAAGAAAGATCCATTTCGTCTAAAGGAAGATGACGAAGAGGTGTTGGGAGCTGAAATTCTCTATCTAAGTGCAATAGGCGTATTATTGTACTTAACCCAATGTACTTGACCAGACATTACATTCTCAGTGAACTTGTTAGCTAGATTTACCTCAGCGCCAACGTAGCGTTACTGGAATGGTATCAAGAACATTTTCCGATACCTAAAAGGAACCATTGACTTGGGACTGTTCTTTCCCTACAGAGAGACAAGAGGGACCGCAGATGGAACTGCAATCCCTAAAGGAAATGTTGATGGCGAAAGCGCCACTTACTACACTGGAACCCCAAATAATGTTTTGGTTGGTTTTGCTGATGCTGGGTACCTCTCTGACCCACATAAATGTCGTTTCCAAACTGGTTATGTATTTACCATTGGGAACACGGCGATATCTTGGAGATCAATGAAGCAAACCCTTATGGCTACCTCCTCGAACCACTTAGAGATCATTGCTCTACATGAGGCGGTTTGTGAGTGTATATGATTAAGAGCTATCATTACACATTTTCGAGTTGCTAGTGGTTTGAGTTATACCACTAAAGAGCCTACTTGCATTTATGAAGATAACGCAACTTGCATCGAACAGATGAAGCTAGGATATATCAAAGGTGATAATACAAAACACATATCGCCAAAGTTTTTCTACAATCAGCAACAACAGGCTCTCCTCAAGATTCAAGTGAATCAAGTAAAGTCTGAGGAAAATGTGGCAGATTTGTTCACCAAATCATTGCCTAAGGCCACATTTGAGAAACATGTGAAAAACATAGGAATACGAAGACTTTCCAAGCTCCCTTGATTAATGTAAATATCAGGGGGAGGGTATAGACGTCAAGGGGAGTCTAACACACACATGCCATCCTCAAATATAGAAGGTGCGTTGTGCTCTTTTCCTTCGACCAAAGTGTATTTTTTGTCCCACAGGGTTTCTATTATTACTTGGCAAGATTTTTAGTGAGGTAACAACTCGTGCACCATTTCGTCTTTGACTTGGCACAAGAGGGAGTGTTAAAGGAAAAACACATTATGTGCCTTCGTCAAAGTAACTTACGAAGAGAGAATCAAGGAATTGCATTCACATCACAATCAGCATTTACTATCATTATTGTAATTGATATTAATTGATGTTTCCGTTGTAATTCTATCTCTATATAAAGGGACTATGAAATCAAATGAGTTAGACCAATTCCAATTCACTTTTACATATTATTTTTTTACTTTTTTTATGGAGTGAAAAAAGTCTTTTTTGCCCCCATTTTGCCACTCATGTGCGTTACACGTGGTCAAGATTGACGGCGACGTGACGGAAATCGACAGTAGGTACAACGGAGATACGAAAAATTGAGTCTGGGTATTACTTTGATGCAGATGATTTGCTGGATGAGATTGTTGCTGAGGAGACGAATCCCTCGAAATCGATCAAGAGCAAGGTAACTGATATGCTTCAAAGAGTGCGGAATTTGGCTGCAAAAGTGGAGGTTTATTTCATCTCAGAACCAATCCACTTCCTAAAGCTAATCAAGAATTTCTTCTATCGATCTGTAAGTTTCCATAGAAGATAAATATATCAGCTTTCATTCTGTAATTGTCTTCTTGGCGATTTTGTTGTTGATTATTTATTGGGCTCCTTTCTTCTTCCTCTTCATAATCTTAGTTTCGTTCTTGCTGACGGTGTTAGCCTTGGGCGACTCTTCCGACTCGCACTGCCACTGTTAGCTGCTGCCCCTCTATTCGCCAATTGATCCAAAAGATTTGACCAAATTCTTATTAGTGTCTTGACATAAATTCCTAATGTCTTGTTTGATAGCAGTAATCTCCCGACCAGCGTCGACGAGTGTTGAGATAGTAACTCTCTCTTCATTGTCTGCTATCAATTCAGGCAAAACCTGGTTTTGATACCACCTAACACAATGAAAGCTATAAGGAAAATAGGTGAAAACGATAGACAAGCGTTGAACTGAATTTAAGGATGATAAGTGAGATAAATCTCTAAGTTTTTTGAATTGTTATTGAATTGTCGAATGCATAATACAGTCTAGTGGGTGCCATTAACCCATGAATATAAATCCTATTTAGTTTAGAACTAGGAAATAATAAACCTATTTGAACTAGGAGCGTATTCTAAGTCTATTATTATAAGGAAATAAAAAACTTAAGCTGGAAATAATAAACATATTTGAACTAGGACCGTATTCTAAGTATATTATTATAAGGAAATAAAAAACTTAAGCTTGCTTACGATATTGCTTCTCGACATAAACAAAAATAAAAAAACAATTAACAATGTTCGACCAGAAATCCAAATCCAACGAGTAGACTTGCTCTAAGAGGCGAGTCGTCACTTAATAAGAACGGTAATACTCGGGTCAACATAAGCTAAAATGACCATGTGCCATATGAGACGGGGTCATATGTCAAGTAGCTAAATTCAGTGAGAATGGAATCATCACCGACTAAAATGACCAGGGGTTATCTTCCGTGAGACCTGGTCGTCACTGGTAAGTAGGTAGGCTCAGTCAGACTGTCAGAACTGAGGGTGACAATATAGTCACCGACTAGAATTACCGTGAGTTATGCAATCTCATTAATTCTATAATTGAAGGGAACAAATTGAGAAATTTACTATAAGGAGACATAATGGAACATTGGAAGCTGACGACATTTGGCGCGTGCTACCAATTATGGAGTCTCATTAATTGAGTCATTGAGAAAGAAAGCTCGTCTGGTCTTCACTTTTAAGTTAATTACAAAGTCTAATGTGGTGGTTGGAGTCAACCAGAGCAAAGCGGGTATCTGTAATTTTTCTCTTATTTTTTTTTAACCTTTTGTGGTATTATAAATGAAAAATGATTCGTACGGTACCTAAATTTTTTCTCCTTATAATTTTTGGTATCTAAACTTTAAAAAATATCACTACGGTACCTGAGATTCTTTCCTCGTCCGAGAATTGGTACATATGACCGTTATCTCCGTTACGGAACTTGCCAACTGGCAATTTTGATCATAAAATAACAAGTTTACCCTTTAATCTTTTTTTATTTTGTTTTTTCCTTAATTTTTTTTTTTGTGAACGTTTTTTCCTCACTTTTTTTTTTGTCTTGGTTAATTCTCAAACTAGAATAATAATGAATATAATAATAAATAAAACTCCAGTAGCCAAGAATCATGCTTCATTTCCATCTCTTTTTGATTTTGCATGAGCAGCTTTTGCCGGCGAACGAGAACGCCGTTGGAAGGATCCCCTGGTGAATTGACCATACCTCAAACCCACAGGGACTATTACACTGACACAAATTCATCCACAAGACCAGAAACACAAGCCACAATAAAAGTCCTCAATTCAAAGAAAAAGTAACTAAACAACAGATTGATACTGGAAATAAGATACATCAACACCCTATAAAATAGCATCCCAGAGCTGGGTTGCTGCTGCTGCTTCTTCTAGTTCTAGTTACACGGGGGCCAACACGAAGACGGGATATTAAGAACTCATCCTCTGCCTATACGTTTTTTCCTCAGTTCTTCTTCTTCCTTAGTTCCTCTGGTTTATTTTTTTTTTCCCTAAAAATCTATAGAGAACTAGCTCATTGACAGAATCAACCCTCAAGAGGAAAAGAAACAGTTCACCGGAGGCTGAAATCCAAGATGCAGATCAAAGATCCAAGATGTAGATGCAAATCAAACAGTTCACCTTAGTTCTCTCTCTCTCTCTCTCTCTCTCTCTCTGTCTCTGTGTTCTTCTTTCTTCCTCTTTCCAGATCAAAGATCCAAGATGCAATTTTGAGAAACAAAAACATCCCAGAACTGAAATCAATCAAAATCCAGAAACCAAAACACACCACCACATTTCTATTAAATCAATACACAGAAACAAAAGTAATCCCCGTTCCAATTTCATAAAATTTCTAGAAAATCAAATCTAAAAGTCTTTGAATTTTTGTTCTATGTCTCTGCATATGATCATTGTGAGCTGCTGCTTTGCTTGGAGTCGAATCATCTAAATCACCAGTTTGATCTGAATCCTCACATATGCCGACAGAAATCCCATTCTCCTTTTTCTTCTCCGGCTTTCCTCATCGACCGACATCATAAATCGGCAAACCAGGCAAATCCCATGAACCTTCAACCACTTCTCAACAAAATCGCCATGAAGCTATGCAAGTTATTCCTTGACGGCTTGACACAGACCCCTTGATGGCACCTCCGATCTCCTCTCCGACGTAACAACCAGAAGACCAAAAGGAGTGGCATGTTGGGAAGGCCCTCCTAGATATACGACACACTTTCCCGGCCTCCACTCCTCGCCCTGCCCAGACCAGAGAACTCCAAATTGGGTTCTGCATCACAAGTTCCATCAAATCATTTTAACCCAAGACTAGTTTCGGTGAAGGTCCTAAAGGAAGAAGAAGAGAACGATTTATTTTTTCTTATTATTATTGCAGAGAAAGGGAAAATATATTTAGTAAAAAAAATTAGACACGAAGGGATGAAAATACCCTTAAAGTTTTGACAGATGGTAAGTTCCGTAACACAGAGGTAACAACCATATGTACCTAGGGATGGCAATGGGGCGGGTTGGAGATGGAGATCACAATACCATACCCATCCCCGGGGTCATTCTCTACCCTCAACCCCGCCCCAATCCCCAATAAAAATATATTGGGGATTCTCCGTCCCCATCCCCACTGGGGACTAAGCCTCCAAACCCGCCCCAAATCCCCAATAAGAATTTAATAAATAAAATAATTTTTTCTCATATTGTCTTTTTTAAAATCAAAATTTACAACAAATAAATTTAAAACATGATTAAATTCATAAATCATAATTCAGTGAGTTCGAAAGTCAAAACATCATTAAAGTAAAAGTGTAGCCATTAAAGTAAAGTAGTGTATATATATATTAGGGCTGTCACTCGGTCGGTTCGAATTGGTTATAGGTATTACCAACTTCAAAACCAAAGCTTTCGGTTTCAAAACTGAGCTACCAATTACCAACCAAAATTTTCGGTTTTTAATTATATCTTCCAAATTCGGTATTTCGATTTTCGGTATTACCAACTTTAGAATAACTAATTCTTTATAATATAAATTAGAATGAACAAAACTAGTTTTTTAAATTTTATAGTCATAAACGTTGTATTCATCTACTAATCATAGCTTTCTTTTGTATATATGACATCAAGTTCTAGCAATTTTCAATAAAACTAGGTTATTTAACCATCTTTGACTAAGTTACTGAAAATACATGTACTATTAATGTAGTATATGTAGTAATGTTCATACTATTATTAAAGTTTTTATGTTTATTTCTGAATATACATGTATGTGTATTGAAAATTGTAGTATATAAATCTAATATTTAAATAATCGGTAGATTCGGTATTTACCAAAACCAAACCAACTTTTTCGGTAATTTTCGATTTCGGTTTTATCGGTCTCGGTTACCAAAAAGTCGGTTTACCAAATATAAAACATCAATTGGTATTCGGTCGGTTTGGTAATTACCAAACCAAGTGGCAGCCCTAATATATATATTTATGATTTATATTTGTTTGGCTCCAATTTTGTTGCAGCTGGTCAACAGTCTCTTTTCTGCGCGGGCGTGCCAGCACCGTTCAGGTGCGGTCTTCGGGGGTGTCCCTTGACCTGACTTCTTTCAAGCAATTGTGGACGAGGAGAGCACCAACCTCGTCGTGGAATTCTTTGTGCCTCTTGGCGAGGACTTTTGCTGAGCTTCTTGAAAATCACAATCGATATTCGACGTTGTAGATCGAGCAGAGCGAGAACCACAGGGAAGTGAGGAGAAATTGCTAAAGCGTGAATTTAGCTTGGCTGGGTTGCTAGGGCGTTACCCTTGCTTGGCTGGTTCTGTAACCGTTGTGGTCGCGGCACTACTTGTTTGGACCCAAAATGAACATTTTGGCCTGACAAGGCACGTCTTGGAGAAATTGAGCCAATATCAGTGGCTCAAGATATATATTGTCGACAAGCTCAAAATATATATTTAGAGGCTAAATAAAGCCTACTATGGAAGCATGGAAGCATGAAAAGTCAACTTTAGCATATTTTCCTACTTCGGCTCGGAGAAACCGAGCTAAACAAGGAAGGAGGGGAGGCAGACTAACCAAATGAAATCTAAATGAGCTAAAACTTTCCAGATTAATACTAGACATCCCAAGGATCATTTATTATGAAGAGTGCCAGAGCTATTTTTGAGTGGAAGGCCTTCAAACAATCAGTCCAATTTTCTACAGAAGCAAAACTGGAAAACTGGACCTGTAAGAGGTCCAGCAGTATTTTCGGCCCAACCACATGGAAAAAATCTCTGAAAATTTGTCAGGATGATCTACACTCATATCACTCTTCTTTTTCTTCCCTATATAAACACATTCTCTTCTCATTCTAACACACACATTCACAACATCAAAACATCTCTAACATTATCTAAGTCCTCTCTAGAGCAACCTCTCTAAGAGCAACTCCTCTCCTTCTCTTTCTCTTAGCGGTGATCACACTCCTAGTCCTAGTCTTCTTAGAAGCCGACTTTCAGTGCCACCAAACCCTCTGTCAACGTACTTCGGTCCTAGTCTCCTCGGGAGCCGACGGTAGTGCCGCGACCACAACGGTTACTGAACCAGCCAAGCAAGGGTAACACCCTAGCAACCCAGCCAAGCTAAAGTCACGCTTTAGCAAGTTCTCCTCACTTCCCAGTGGTTCTCGCTCTGCTCGATCTACAACATCGAGTATCGATTGTGATTTTCAAGAAGC
>BDJD01001394.1:7742-44343 GCA_002564525.1 Rosa multiflora | reverse complement strand
GGGTGTGGTCGTCGGGGGTGTCCCTTGACCTGACTTCTTTCAAGCGATTGTGGACTAGGAGAGCACCAACCTCGTCGTGGGATTCTTTGTGCTTCGTGGTGAGGACTTTTGCTGAGCTTCTTCTTGTTCACACAATCGATACTCAATATTGCAGATTGAGCAGAGCAAAATCACTGGGAAGTATTGTGATCTTGCTAAAGCGTGACTTTAGCTTGGCTGGGTTGCTAGGGCGTTACCCTTGCTTGGCTGGTTCTGTAACCGTTGTGGTCGCGGCACTACTGTCGACTCTCGAGGAGACTAGGACCGAAGTACGTTGACAGAGGATTTGGTGGCACTGAAAGTCGGCTTCTGGGAAGACTAGGACTAGGAGTGTGATCACCGGTAAGAGAAAGAGAAGGAGAGGAGTTGCTCTTAGAGAGGTTGCTCTAGAGAGAACTTAGATCATCTTAGAGATGTTTTGATGTTGTGAATGTGTCTTGGTGTTGGTGTTTGGTCGTGGTACTACAATCGGCTCTCGAGGAGACTAGGACCGAAGTACGTTGACAGAGGGTTTGGCGGCACTGAAAGTCGGCTTCTGAGAATACTAGGACTAGGAGTGTGATCACCGGAAAGAAAAAGAGAAGGAGAGGAGTTGCTCTTAGAGAGGTTGCTCTAGAGAGAACTTTGATCATCTTAGAGTTGTTTTGATGTTGTGAATGTGTGTTTTAGAATGAGAGGAGAAGGTGTTTATATAGGGAAGAAAAAGAAGAGTGAAATGATGAGTGGAAGAAAAAGAATGAAAGTGGAGTATGAAAGGGATTTGTAAAATATGGAAAAGATAGAGAAATGATGAAATGAAAGCAAAGCATGAAGGTGCAGAAACATGGAAGTGATGATAATCCATTAAAGAGATTGTAGTAGAAAAATATATCCAAGGAAAAAAAGAAAAGCATCTAGCTTTCTTCATGTGGGTCTTTCTTCATGTGGGTAGGAAACATGAACATGTGAATATTGAGCTGGTCTTAGGTCAGTTTCTGCCCCTTTATTCCTTCAATTATTTCTCCAACAAGACTTCAGAATAAGCCTTCGACTTCTTCATAAAAAAATGTTCCACTATGAGTGTAGATCATCCTGACAAATTTTCAAAGCTTTATTCCATGCGGTTGGGCCGAAAATGCTGCTGGACCTCTTACAGGTCCAGTTTTCCAGTTTTTCTTCTGTAGAAAATTGGACTGATTATTTGAAGGCCTTCCACTCAAAACTAGCTCTGGCACTCTTCATAAGAAATGATCCTTGGGATGTCTAGTATTAATCTGGAAAGTTTTAGCTCATTTAGATTTCATTTGGTTAGTCTGCCACCCCTCCTTCCTTGTTTAGCTCGGTTTCTCCTAGCCGAAGTAGGAAAATGTGCTAAAGTTGACTTTTCATGCTTCCATAGTAGGCTTTATTTAGCCTCCAAATATATATTTTGAGCTTGTCGACAATATATAGCTTGAGCTACTGACATTGACTCAATTTCTCCAGCACATGCCTTGTCAGGCAAAAATGCTCATTTTGGGTCCAAACAATATTATAAAAAATAAATTAAATATATGTATATATTATTGGGGCGGGTTTGGAGATGGGGATCACAATACCATCTCCGCCCCATCCCTAATCTTAAATTCCCCATTTGTCCCCAAATTCTCTCCCCATTAGGGGCTGGTATCCAATGAAGCTCCGCCCCGCTGGGGATTTTTGTCTTCCCTATATGTACCAATCTTCGGTCGGACAAAGAACCTCAGATACGGTATCATTTTTGAAGTTCATGTACCAAAAGTTATAAGGAGTAAAAGTTCGGGTACCGTACGGACTATTTTTCCTATTATAAAATATAAATATCAGCTTTGTTGCGTTGTAGTTGGATTAAACGTGTGGAGGGTGTGCCATTAAACTTTTGTAAAAGAAAAGACCTATGAGCAAGTCTTCGTTCCAAGTCAGAAACCAGTAGAGCCTCTTGGAAGCCGAAGCTCGTTGAGTGCTTGATTGTTTCCTTTGCCAACTGAAAACTGCTATGGAGTTTCTCAGTATATTTCTCTCGATCGGCCTTACATCCGCATTTCTGCAGGTTTTTGTGGAGAAACTTGCAAACTACTGTATTAAGAAGATAGGCAAGACTCGCAAGTTGCACGACAATCTCCAAAAGCTGGGAAGAACACTGTTGAAAATTCAATCTTTGATAGATGATGTTGAAAACAAGCACTCCATCTCCAATGCTTGCCGGATTTTAATCGAAGAATTCAGGAGTGTTGTCCTTGATGCAGATGATTTGCTGGATGAGATTGTTGCTGAGGAGACAAAGCCCTCCAAATCGATCAAGAGCAAGGTAACTGATATGCTTAAGAGAGTGCTGGAGTTGGCTGCAGAAGTGGAGGTTTATTTCATCTCAGAAATATCGAAGCCGAGAGCTCGTCAAGCTTTGGCTATTCCTCATGGTAGTTCTCTGGTCGATGAGTCCTCTGTAGTTGGAAGGAAAGATGAAAGGGAGAAGCTCATCAACTGGTTGGTAGCTGACAATCGAAAACCAGGCACTCACGAAGATGTTTCTGTGAGTTCAATAGTTGGTATGGGTGGCACGGGGAAAACAACACTCGCTCAACTCATCTACAATGATTCAACTGTGGCTGCGAAATTTCCTTTGAGAATGTGGGTATGTGTTTCCCTAGACTATGATTTGGTTAAAATCACTAAATCAATCCTTGAGTCCGCCAACAAGAAAGTTTCGGAGTTGTCAGATCTTGATTGTATTCAGATTCAACTAGAAAAGGTCATCAACACCAAGTTTTTACTTGTATTAGATGACATGTGGAATGAGAACCCGGTTGACTGGGATGCCTTGAAGTTGTTGTTTAGATTTGCAGGTTCTGAGAGCAAGGTTGTGGTAACTACTCGAAGTAAAATTGTTTCATCCATTGTTACCACTACTCCTAGTAATATTCATATTTTGAATGCTATGCCTATTGAAGATTGTGAGGGAATTATTAAGAAAATCTTGAGACCGAGTATTGCTGAACCAGGTAATTTAACGAAGATGGCGGCCAAGTGCAAAGGTCTTCCTTTGGCGGCCAAAGTCATTGGAAATGCTCTGCGTTTCAAGTCACAAGAGGAGTGGGATGCCCTGCTAAAATTTGATTTTTGGAACTTGGCCGAAGATAAGAACTATATCTATCCAGTACTTAAGCTTAGCTATGATCATTTGCCAGCTTATTTGAAAAGATGTTTCGCTTATTGTTCAATTTTCCCTCTTGGTCATCAATTTCAAGTGGATGATTTAATCCAATTGTGGGCAGCAGAAGGCTTCATCCAAGCCCAAGGGACAAGAAGAATTGAAGACATCGGAAGGGACTACTTCCACGAATTGTTTGCGAGCTCCTTTTTTGAAATTTCAGAAAATGGTAGTGGTGAACGAGTGTATAAAATGCACGACTTTATTCACTACTTGGCGAGATTAGTTTCTACAAACTTATGCTTTCGTTCGGAGGAGAATATATTGTGGCCCATATCTAGAACTGTTCGGCATTGGTCTTTGCCTCATCAAAATGTTCGAAAAGAGGCGCGGGAAGAATTCCAAAGGTATGACAAACTGAGGACATTTATCTTGCTTTCTGAAACCCCATCTAATCTTGTCGAAGTCCCTGTAAAATTTTTTGAAAAGATGCGTTGCCTAAGGGTTCTGAATTTGAGCAATAGTGGCATATCTAGCTTGTCTGATGATTTTGCAAAATTGATACACCTTCGTTACCTCAATCTCAGTGGTAACGCTTTCAAAAAGTTGCCAGAGTCTATAGCAAATATACATGGGTTAGAAACACTTAAGCTGAATGATTGTCCTCAACTTCTTGAATGGCCGGAGAACTTAATGAAGTTGATTAAGCTGCGACATTTTTCCTTTGAGAGATGTCCCAAAATCACTTCCATGCCAAAAGATGTGGGGAGATTAACTAGTCTACAAACAGTAGATGTCTTTATAGCGGGAGGAACCACAGGATATCGAATTGAGGAGCTTAAGAACATGAAGTTTCTTGGTGCTGTTGGCATTAAACAACTTGAGAATGTGAAAAATCGCCAGTCTGCTATGGCTGCTGAGTTGGAGAACAAGCAATATCTAAACAAGTTAGAGTTGATGTGGACAAGGGGAAATCGGGGTGCAGACATTGAAAGAGAAGTTCTTGATGGTCTTAAACCTCATGATGGTTTGAAAAAGTTGAAAGTAACAGGTTATTGTGGTATAAAATTCCCAGATTGGATAGGTTCAGCACCATCAGTTTGCAAGCTCGTTAGTCTTTGCATTGATTCTTGTTCAAAACTGGAAACTCTACCTTCATTTGATCACCTAACTTTGCTTAAAGTGCTAAAGATTGGCAATTGCCCTGATCTTCAATCATTGCCGGCAGGAGAAATACCTAGGTCACTTGAAAGTTTGACAATTTGGGACAGTCAGGCTCTACAGGACCGGTGCGAAAGGAGTGGTGCAGATTGGAACCGGATCGAATGGATCCCCACCATAATA
The DNA here is from genome assembly GCA_002564525.1 of Rosa multiflora. Classification (NCBI taxonomy): domain Eukaryota; kingdom Viridiplantae; phylum Streptophyta; class Magnoliopsida; order Rosales; family Rosaceae; genus Rosa; species Rosa multiflora. The sequence continues at coordinate 39,815 of BDJD01001394.1, read as the reverse complement.
ATTGGTAGTCAGATAATTCAGAGACCTTTGCCAGGACATGGTAATTGAACATTGCTGTATCTCCATCAATTCAACTGGAAAGTTTGTGGTTTGATAAACAGGTACTTGATGTTTTACTTTTGGCCAATATCATTTTTTTCTTCCTAGTACAAGCAATTATCATCTCCACATATCAACTGTGTCACATTCTGTTTGAACCAGAGTATAGGACTATAGGGGATGAAGGGTAGCATTTACAATGCCTTTCAAAGATCTTCTCAGTTTAGTTTCACTCATTGTAATGTTTCATATGTTATGTCAAGTAGTCTGGTCAAATTACTGTAAACTTGGTGTCTTATCTGGGTTGTTTCTTATACATAAACCACTTCGTGTCTTTGATCAATTTACAGTATCTGTGGACAAACAAATTGATTACATTTATGTTCATATTTTGTGCAGGCAGATAAGATGGTGCTCTACAAACATGTTTTACTCCTGAAATTTCTTGGTTCCATTTGTTCTGTTTTCCTCTTATTTATGTTCTCCTTCCTTGTGAGATTACCGAACCAATCCTGGTTTGAAACTTCTTAGCAGATAATGTAATTGTTTTAGAAATTGAAAACTCCATGTATTAAACTTATGTCTGCAACATTTGAAGAATGTAACCTGGTAAGGATATGCTTGTACTTCTCCCAGTTTTAATGAATTATCATCAAGCATATGAATAAAATTTTCTGTAATTTATCTAGTTTATGTCTGATGTGTCAAGTAATTTAGAAGTTCTCCACTAAAAAGCAGCAAAAAACAGTTACATTCTTATAGTTTATGAGGAATGTTCATCCAGGCTAACAGCTGATATATCTATATGTACGTATGATGTGTTTATGTTTGTCTCTTTTTATTCTTTAGGCTGGCAATGTATGTTAATTAGTAATGGAAAGTACATTTATCATATACAATTAAAGGAGAGTTAAAAAAAAAGTAATAGAATTACTTGGGGGAAGGAGGGAACCACACCAGACCAGCAAAGGCTGATCTTTTCTGGAAAGCAATTGGACAATGGTCGCACTTTGGCAGATGATACAATTCAAAAGGAGTCTACACTCCACCTTGTCCTCCGTATCCGTAGTGGCGATTTCTGATAGGAGTGTGTGTTGTTTAGTTAAGCTGTTAGTTTATGGCATAGATTGGCAGGACTGCCAATTTGGCCGAGTTTTTTTAGTGTGTCCGTTTAGTCCATTGATGTCTTTCCCATTGCCAAGATTGCCTATCTTCGTTTACTCAATAATAAATTTCCTTGGTTATGTAAATGTTGGTTGCCTTATTAGCTTTCTTTCTGTTACTTAAATTTTACCTTCTCTGCACTTTGTATTGATTATGTTTGAATTGTATGAATTGCTCATGTCTTGGAGAAGCATTGTGTACAGGTTGAGCTTTGTGAATCAGTTGGTGTTTGTATAGTGGTAGCAAATTTCAGAATGCATATCAAATGTCTGTGAGATATTTGTACTTGAACCCAGAAGACAGACCTGAACATTTGAAAAAAAAAACAGAAAACAGACCTGAAAGCTAGCAATTTGGCTATTTAAAGACGGGGATTCACTAACTACTCTACTTTCTACATACTTAGCTTTCAGACGAAGATTAAATAGCCAAATTGATAGCTTAGGAAGTTGTCACTTCTGGTCTATTTTCTGTTTTGTTCGAATGTTCAGTTTAGTTTGTGAATTACGTTAGTAAGGCTACTTATAGCTGTGACAATTTGGTGAAGAAAGGGTTTTGCTTGATATTTTGATTTCTAGTCCTTTTGCTGGTTATTTTCTGTTGTTGGTGTTATACTACTGCTATCTGATCAGTTTCAGTAATGTAGAGATGTGATAGTTTCTTCTCTATTTGTTATCTTTGCTCCCTCAGGATAGCAATTTTGCTATTCATGTTCATAGATTGTCAATTCCTTCGGATTCTATCTCATTTTACGGTCTTGTGGTTGTGAAAATTTTCCTTCTATATAACTGTGGTATGGATGTGCTTTTACTTCAACAACCACGAAGTTTTGACTATTGAAGCCTGCATACTTGTTAATATCAGCTGATAGAGCGTATTTCAGTTCAAGGTCTACATGCCTGAGTTTTATGATTTAGTTTTACGTGGCGGGTGTTGTTTGGGGTGGTTGTGATTCTTTTACACGTTTTAAATTAGCATAGTGGTTATGATGTGTAAGCCAAGTACTAATACTGGATTTCAAATATTATTTAAATGTTCAATCAGTGTCCGTCTTCATTAACAAGGGTTGTTTTGAATGTTTTTGCATACCTAAGAACATTTGTTTTATAGCTTTGGGCTGTGACTGTGGAAAGGAGATTTGATTTGGGGAAAAACGGGTCTAACTGTCTGTCTAGTATCTAGATCCTTGGATTCCCAAATGCTGTTTCTTTTATATATGTGTGATGAAATTTTGTTTGGGATTCAGTAATGTCAAAGGGAGGAGTGGGTTACGTTTCATTATGTCGTGAGAAGCCAACTTGCTGGCTTGTCTTTGCTTGCCCCTTCAGTTCTCATTTCAGCAGGGGTTCTATTCTGAGTTTCCGGCTAATGTTTTGTGTGGTTTTGAACAAGGGAAATCGGGGGGTTTCTTTAATTACTATCAGTCATTTAGAACATGTTTAACAGGTGCTCTCACTGGTTTGCTGGAAGGATGGTTGGTAATTTGGTTTTCGATTCAGGGTTTGTGAATTTCCTAAAATAAAGGGTGTTCTAATCCATTAGTGAATCTTCACTGCATATTGTGCCGTGTCTATTGACATCTGTGCAGGCTTCTTTTTTATACATCCCAATATTAGGCGGAGATAGGGATTTTACTGACCAAAGAGTCGTTGGTCTAGCGGTCAGGCCCTTGGTTTGCTCCCAAGTGGTCTGGGGTTCGACCCTCTCCCAAGGTACCCACCTAGCAATTGCTAGAGTTTCCAGTTCCCCAAATGTTGTGGGGTCAGGCGGGGGACCTAGGGATTAGTCGGGTCAAAGACTCGGATACCCTAGTCTCAAAAAAAAAAAAATAGGGATTTTACTGGATAGTTTGGTTGCTTGATATTTTGATCTGCAACATCAGCCATCTTTTTTCTAGCTATGTTATATGCATACTGAAACGTATTTTGTTTTTGTAATTTAGAGATGTGGCAGATTCTTTTGAGAATGCTTTTGCGTTGCTTTCTCAAGAAATCAAATTGCTAGTTCAGTGATTCTATTGTTACTTTAATGTCAATATAGGAGTACATTCAGTTTATTCTGGACATTTCATGTTCTTAACGTAGTGTTTTGACCGTTTTCTACTCAGTATACTTCTAGTTCAAGCAAACGTACTGATGTGTTACCTGGGTTGAAGCTGCATAATGAGTGTTCACTAGCCCAATGTGCACTTTTTTTAGGGCTGGCTTGGTACCGGTAACCGGATTTTTTGCTCTACCACCGCTACCGAACCGAAACTCATCGGTTCTGAATTTTTTGAACCGCCGCCGATATCGATAGATCGGTTACCGATGAATTGGTATGCCGACTTTGTGGCTCGGTTTCGGTTTGTCGACCGACGCTGCGGTGACAGTGAGGAAGAACAGCGGCCATCCTAAATCCAGATCTAGAAATTCAGTTGGAGATCCGATTTTTTATTCATATCTAGAGGTGAAAGAAGAAGTGGAAGAATGAATAAGTATAATAATGAGAAAATGGAGGAAGAAGCAAAAGAATATAAGAAGAACAAGAGCCAGAAATGGAGAGAGAGATAGAGAGCAGAAAGTGAGAGAAAGAGAAACAGAGAGAACGAAGAAGGCGACTCGAAAGTCGAAACACACTTTAATTTTCATCATTTCTGATTCAATTTAATTATTTTCTTTTCCTTAACTTTGCACAACCAAGCTTGTGGCCTGGTGGTAAGAGGCTCGAGTTTGTTGTGACCTTGGTAAAGGTTCAATGCTTGGCAGACGCAAGAGAATAGGATTTATTGGAATTAAATCCATAAACTTCTCTCTCGGCCAGTTCAGTAGCACCGAACCTATGCAATTGGTTGTACCACTACCGAGCCGATAACTTTGCTTCGGGTACCGGATTTGTCGCTGAGGCCACCGGTTCGGCTGGTTTCGGTAGGTCTGGTAATTTAAGTCAACCCTACTTTTTTTAGCTTATGTGGATAAGAAACAGTGTTTTTTAACTGGTTGGCATATATATAAACTTCTTTGTGACTGGGAAATTGATCGTGCAGATCTCCATCAAGCTATATAACTGTTGATATCTAGCCATGTCGTAATGATCGAAAAACTTTTTAGGCTTTCATGGCCATTTGTGGTGTTGTATTTTTTGTATGTGGCCTGCAAATCCTTGATATAAAATCAGTGTGACTGTGACCTTCATAGTTGTTTATCAAAGCCTGTAGGAACATTACATACATTTCGAAGCTTGAGTGATTCGAAGAACTTGTTGATAACTCTGATGTTTAAGGTTTGCATATGCGATACGGAACTGAAGGTCTTTGTATAGAAATAGAAATAGCTTATACCACTCGGAGTAGGTCTCATTTCTTGTGATGATCAAGCACAACTCGTCATCATTCGACTAATGGTCACATTTGAACTTTTGGTTCACTCAATAGTTTGGATTCTCTTAGGACTCCAAATACTTTTAGCTTTTGTCGTCTTGAGACTCGTGCCTTCAGGTCTTCTAAATTGATTAGGAGAAGGTTTAACTGTAGTCGGCCTTATAAAGGAAACTGAGAACTCAAAAATAAAAAGAATCCTAAAAGGAATATAAAACTAGCCTAAAAATATTAAACGCCGAATTGGATAATTAAAACGAAATATTTTGGCCTAAATCTGATAGAGCTCACTAAAGTGAATCTTGAAGATCTCGTCGTTCCTATTCTGGAAAGATATGATGCGTCTCAAACTGACATTCTACCCAAAAGTTGATCCCGATTTGATTCAAATCGCATTCTCATCCTCTAATAATAGTTAATGAATTCCTATTCCTATTTGGTCAGTAATTGATTCTCCAGGTCCAACATGGAGACTAATAGAGTAGGAGTTAATCGTTCTTATAATGCACATATTATCTTTCTATTTTTTGCAGTAATTTAATTGTCAGTTTTCTTTCTCAAAAGAACGCGGCATGAGGCAAGATTTTACCTCCCGTATGTATCTTTCTTTTTGGATATGTGCCTTTGTCTTTTTTTTTCTTAGTTGTTCTTAACTGAGTTCACATGGCTGTAACTTTTATTATATGCTATATTGCTATATATTTGACATTTGTAGTTCTTCACTGCATTTATTTTTGAATTGGTTGAGATTAATTCAGTGTGTTGTTCGAAACTTATCTTTTTGTATTTATTTTTATTGCAGGCTGACTTTTACCTTTGGGAGTGCTGGATTCTTTTTTTTTTTTTTTTGAAGTGCCCGCTGGCGAAAAAATATATTCATAAGCCAGAATAGGCTGTTACATACCCTTCCGCTGCCATCTAGATAGACAAGAAGATAGTGGTAATACCCACAGTGGTACATAGAAAATAGACCTATCCATTGTACAATCAAATACCTAGATATAGCGGGATCCCCCTTTGGTACTACGCCGGAGGCGCTAGAAGGATCCGGCCCTCCCAACCTAACTATAACCCAGCAAATCTAGTCGCCTAGAAACCTCAATTGGTGTACAACTAGAGACACTGAGAATTAAGTCGACAAGACCAAACCCCAATAGCTAAAACTAGATGCACACAAGTGCCTAGACTATCCCTGAAAGTAGGGAATTATTGAAACAAAGTGACTAAACAAAATAAATAAGGTCTAGGTCAAACAACCCAGCCCAAAAATCGCAGCCCAACAGCCCAATAAAGAAACCCAGCTCAGACCCAACAAAGAACAGCTTGACCCAAGCCCACAATCATATCCATCTTCAGCCTCAATGGTCGACCATTGCCACCCGATACCAGATCCCGCCGCCGCAATCGACACCAGCCCTAGCCACAGCCACCGACGCTAGCTTCGCCGCCCCAAAGCAACACCCAGCCTTGCTGCCTCAACCCACATCGAAACCTGGCCAAAACTAGTCCGATGCAGTCCAGTCCAGCACGCCTCTGCCACCGTCCAGCCCCTCCACCACGTTGACGATCATGGAGATCAAGGAGGTGCCTCGGCGACGCTCGACCCGCGTTGTACTGCTGCCCACTGAGCCCAAGATTTCTTCCTGTGCTTGTCGCCAAAACGACTCAGAGCCGGACTCGAGCCATAACCCCTCTCCAAGAAACTGCCGAACCTCTAGTTTTCTCTCGTCCGGCAGCCGCGTCAAGCAGGCGAGGCGAGCCAACGCCGTCCAAGCACGCCGCTGGACAAGAAGAAAATTGCAAACCCTAGACCAAGAAACAGTCCAGGTTTTGTGGAGCTAAAAAAGTGCGGTTTAATTTGAATCTCAATGTTTCCCTTTCCAGGTTCCAGCATACTCATTCTTATTATCTCTAGAAGAGGATAAAATGTAGCATTCTTGATTCATTGAATATTGAAATAAGAAGACTATGTTTCTGCCATGTTTACTGTGACTAAATCTTAAATTGTATGCTTTATTTTAAAAAAACGTGTTCCGCATGCATCGCGTGTGTGTTTGATTTGATACTAGTTGTCAGCTATCATTCTAGTACTTTGTGAAGCACTATCCAGCATCCAGATGTATAATTTCTGATTGTTGGAATTAAATTTCTGTCAAAAAAGAAAAAGAATTTTCTGCATTAAGAATGATAGGTAATTGATACTTGGTGGGGAGTAGCAGGGAAATCATTGGAAAAGTGGAAATGAATCGAGTCCGTGACCCCTACGATGTATAACACCTACGAGTCTAGTTTATAATAGGGAAATAGGGATATTGACCATTTACATAATTTGAGCCTAAAAATTGCCCACTTACTCCACTAAAAAGTTTTTAATCCCATTTACCCAATTTAAACATCAATCACAGTGTTACACTCATTTTAATTAACAAACTACTCCCCTCAGATTCTGCTTGCCACTCAGCAGAACTTCCTGATTCGGCAGGGCCACCTCCAGGTGGGCTCCGTCGTCTGCCTCAATCAATTCACCTGCACCACCGTCCAAGGCCGCCAGTATGTTCTCTCTCTCTCTCTCTCTCTCTCTCTCTCTTCCTTCCTTCCTCGACCGAGTCGACTCAACGAGTCTCAACCAGTGGACACCAAACACCATCTCTGCCGAACGAGGAATTGACGACTATTGGCGAGGCAGTTGGGGATGAAGATCTTGGCGTCCCTCCACCATCTCTACCGAGCGAGGAATGGACGGCGATTAGAGATCTCGGTTGGGGATGATGATCAAGAAGTAGCGCGCCCCTATCCCTCTCCCCGTGACGCTGGAGATCGATGCTCCCTTCTCCACAGTGTGGTTGCCGGGCAAGGATTCAACGACGATTGGAGATCTCGGTTGGGGATGATGATCAAGAAGCAGCGCACCCCGATCTCGTTCTCCGTGGCACAAGAGATCGCTGCTCTCGTCTCCACCATGTGGTTGTCGGTCTGGTCCGGCGCTTGACAACCCCCGGCTAAGCATACAAGCCCTTCGTCAAGAGCTGCCATGTCATCATCGGGGAAGGCGACGTCTGTATTCTTCGTGAGGTCACATCCTACAGCAGCATGGAGAGGCTAGACTTGCTGGACGAGGAGAGCCACCTCATCAGCTTCAGCATGGTGGGCGGTATCCACAGGCTGTCTTTTTTTTTTTTTTTTTTTGGGCAGAACACAACCACAGGCCACAGGTTGTCTAGTATGTGAAAATATGCAGAAAGATGTTTTCATTCCAGTTATGTACTAGAATAGCATCTGTTTGGCAGATTTTGTAGATTGGTGACTGCCTGTACTAATGTTTAATTGTTTTAATCGTTTGTTGACATTTTATTGGGGGCAATAATTAGATTATTGGGGGGCAATAATTAGATTATTGGGAGGCAATAATTAGATTATTTATTTGGATAAACCTCCTAAAACTTTCAAAATTACAAACATCTTCACTTTTCACTAATCATTGATCCCCAATAACTTTTTACTTTAGGGGGGCAATAACTTTTTTATTGGGGGGCAATAATATCCTCCGGTGACCTATAAGATCTCCGACTATCTATTTGGAAAAATCCGGGACTTTCGTTGATATTTTCGGCCTGAGACCAGAATCCAATGAATGATGAACGGAATTCGGCGACCGGTGAAGGGATTCCGACAGCCATTGACAGGAATCCAGCGACCGGTGACGGCGCCTGTTGATCGTAGACCGATGAAGTCTCCGTTGACTTAGAGAGTGACAAAGAGAGGAAGGGCAAAATTGTCTCAAAAAAATATAAAGAATAATAAAAAAAATACTTAATTGGACATTAGGGCAAAACATATGTAATTTGTTGGGTAAGTGAGAAATCTTATAAGATGTTTGGATAAGTGGGGTTAATGTAACTCAAAATTGGGTAAATAGACATTATTCCTAATACAAGGAATCTAATCAAGTCTTTCTTTTTTCAGGAAAATAGGTCCAGTATTTATTGAAATTCAACAAGTAGTACAAAAATAACCCACCCTACTGGGGTCATCAAAAAGAGCTATTTTCCAGAGTACAAAATCTATTATAGTAACAAGAACAAGCTCCCAATACCTCTAGTACACCCATTTTTTTTGAAATTCAATGCACATTTATTCTAACAAAAAACCTACTACTCTGAAATAAAAAGTAAAATGAGTCAACAGAGTAACTAGTTTTTCTGCGACCTGAAACATTTAAGCAATAATGATAGCAGAAAGTGAAAATTGACCTTCAACTCTCATATCTAAGGCAGCCCAGGCCCTAACAACTCGTAGGACCCAGACCACCCACTTATAGCGTTGCTTAAGGCCCACACTCCAAAAATAGCCCCAGAAGACCCAGCTCGGGATATTTGCTAAGGACACCCCAGGGGCGCCACCCCAGCCTATCCGCCCACCACCACCGTCTTTCCGGGTCGCCGCCGAAGAGCACTGCCGTCCCGTCACTTTAGGCTCCATCAGTTTCACCACCGTGCAGGAAGCTGCTTCATCATCCCGTCACTTTAGTTCATATTAGTTGTTCTGTTGTTGGCTAGTTGTTTCTTCGTGGAGGTGTTGTTTGTCTACAAAACCAGTAAGAAAATGGTGAAGTTCTGTTGATCGATGAGCATCACTGAAAAATAAATTGCTGAAGTGAAGATAATTAACTAACTTGAACCTGTGGATTAAATCAAAATTATAAGGTGAATCCCACAGAGGATTTACACTTCTTTGGAGATTTCTTCTGATGGAATTCCACAAAGGGCTTATTTGACATTGACTTGGTATCAAAGAAAATGGCTGCTACTCGTATCAACTACTTGGCTCACACAAGTAGCTAATGGGAGTGACAATTGTAGTCATGGAGATTTCGATTCAGTTCATTCCAACGATGGCAATGACAATTACTGTGGTAACTACACCAAGAGCAGTCATAACAATCATAGTCATGGAGGTTTCATCAGTTCTGTTTTTCATTTTCACTATGTTAATTCTGAGTACCGTTCTTCGATCTCAATATCCTTTGCCCAAAAATTTGAAGAACAAAATAAAATGAACAGAAAGAATTACAGAACACAAACATCTTCAGGAAGAAAGCATGAAGAACTACATATATCATTAATGATCAAGTACTAATGGAATACATACCCCACATGATCACCATTCTGGAAATGATATCGGCCTAGTCATCACAGAGATTCATACCATAATAACAGACCATAAGTTCATAGCATATTGCAAGAGTATAGATGATCACAGAGATCAAATTCACTCCTTGCTGCTTCAACACATATTGGGAGAGAAGGACAGCTTGGATTTGTCAAGTTCGAACAGGAACCTTCGAGTCATCTGGTTGTGCACCCCTAATAGGTTTGGCACACTCCCACCATCATCAACAGAGATGATGGTGAGACAGCCCTCATCCTCAAACGACTAGAAGGCATTTTGCAGCTCCAGAGACGCTCCAACCTCCAAGTGCAGCACAACTGCCGGTCCCCTGCTCAGAAATTCGGTTCGTCCTCCATATTTTTGAAGCTCATAACACAGCTCCAAACCCAAATGTGTTTGGTTCAGTGGCGCCATCCCATACTTGTCCATGAAATGCATGACAACCACATCCCTCAACTCCTGGAAATACGGCTTGAACATTGCAGTGTATGGAGAAATCGGGTCAATGCCGAAAGTGAGTCCTTCCGCCGGCAGAGATCCCCCTACGCCGTTGACCATGATGCCGGTGACGTTGATCAAGTAGAAGTGGTGGTGTAGCAGTGGAGGTTGTTCGAGGAGTCTGGTACTCTGTACCGGCCCGGTAAGGACAGCTTCAGGACCGAAGTCCAAGGTCGCGTCCTTGCCGTCCTGAAGATCACCTTCTATTGGAAACAGAGGTGGAATGCAGTAGGAAAACCGGTCCATCATGACCGGCCGGAGTTGGGTAAGGAGACTGGAAGGATGACCGAGACCCAATCCCATCACACCGGAGATGGGATTCCCTGATTCGTCGTCACCACCGAAAGCCAATTGATTGAATAAGCCGCAACCGAAAGACACGTTAAGTGAAACCTCGGTAGCAGCAGCATCATCAACTACATAACCACACAAACAGAAGAAACTACTATTAAAATTTGACTACGTTGTGCAGTTTAGTAAGAATATATGAGAGAATGACAATATAATGTTGTTATCAAAATACGCAAACTAGCTAGCTTCACATTACCAGAGTATGAGAGTGTCCGTGCTGAAAAATCCCTTGCTATATCCAAGGTTGTAGTCGCATGAGCCGTTGGACAATGGAATGCCGAGGGGAGGAGAGCACATCATGTCGCTAGAGCTCAACAACGTAAACGTAGAGGAGTGGTTGGGGTCGAAGGACCCTCCCTCGTCCACAGGAAAGCAAAGCTCGCACTCTGGAACCTGTAACCAGGTCATGGGGGTTACGGTATCAAAAGCCGGAGTGCCTATGCCCAGTTGGACATAGAACATGCCGGAGTTGGATGGGAGAATGGCACGGGGAGCTGCTAGTGCTAGGTCACTAATGGGTTTGTTGGAAAGTTTGATGGAGGAAGAGTTCTTTCCAGTGCTGCTGGAAGCATAGCAATTAAGGAGAAGAATTAATTAAGTTTGATAGTTTCATGGTTATGGGGCTTGGGACTTGATAATGGATCTTCTGGCTCCAAAGGTCTCATATATAGGAGAGGACTTGATAATGGATCTTCTTTGCTATAGTTATGACGTAGCCGGGATGCAGATTCGGCCAAAAGGTTCACATGGCTGGGTGCCTTCTGTGAACAGACCCCAGTAGATTGGAGGTACTTTACATGGGAAAAATTGAAAATGATTTGACCCTAATCCTAATATTAAAATGATAGGGATTTGACATTATTTTTAAAATATTGTGCACTATATATATATATATATATATTTTTTTTTTTGAAGGGATATTGTGGACTATTTTAACATGAAGAAGTTTTGGTGATTAATTATGAAGTTTCTTATTATTTTTTCTAATAAAAAAAATTATTGAGGCTTTATTTTAAGTTAACTAGTCTTCTTCCACGCGCGTGCGGAAGGACTGCGCTCGCGCGTACATATGCACTCTCTCTCTCTCTCTCTCATATAATGATGAAGAAATGAGGACATATTTGGTTAATTTCCGGGATTATCATATAAAGGTGCTATTTGTAATACAATAAGAATGTACAGAACTGGCAATATTTGACAGCAAAATCTCTAACCCCTTCCTACCCATAGGACTGAACTTGAGCGAAAGCTCATCAACTAAGCTTTCTCCATTCTCAATTGCCACTGCTTCAATCCTTTAAGCCATCATTGTTCTTGAATGTGAGCTCACTTACGTTGTTATGTAAACCTTTTGTAGAACGGAACCTAAGTTCTTTTCTTCTGGTTATAGGAGAAAGGAAAATAATAACAGATGAACAATAGAGAAGTGAACAATCACACCACGGGAATTTAATACCAACAAAAAAAAGAAAAATCTATGTCAATATCAACTAATTCTGATTTGTCATAACTATTCCAAGTGATTGTCTTTAGTCTCCTGAAGACCTATCTCAATGTCCATAGCTATGTTTACAGTTACATTTACATCTTCTCCACTGAGGTAGTTTGAACTTCTCGAAACTCAGGTGCTGGTAGTTGTTGAACAGAGCAAAGCAAATTTCCTATTTATCCCCCTTTTGTACCTGAAATAGTGAGCAAAAAAAATGAAAATTGAATACACACATCCATATTTCAAAGTAAAAGAGAAACACAAAAAAAAAAAAAAAATGTAACTTGAGTGTGCTTTACTTGCCTGGACATCTAATCAACAATTAGTTTCACCCTGAATGTTGATCTTTGAAAGTCAGTACCGATTACCGAATAAAGATTTTCATACCCTGAATGTTAGTCTTGTGTCCATTATCGTAGAAAAAGAATAGAAGTTCCATTGAAAATCATTCCTACAAAGTAAAACTGTAAGAATCAGGTTTGTAGTTTGAGTTTCATGGCAAAGAAACACGATGGAAATCCACAGTTCCACACTACCCAAAATTTGAAAGGAGTATAAGCTATAAAGTATATAAGTATTACAAAATTGTAGATCAAGGGTCTGAGACCAAACAGTACAATATCATCACTGCAATTCATCTAAAACAAGAGTTAGAGGAATTACCTGCATGCTCCAAATTCCCAATTTCACATAGGGAAACAATTAGTATAGTTTATTGTACTGAACAGAACAGAATGCATAATGAGTGAGAAGGATAAAAGAAAAGAAAGTGTAATGAGCATCAAATTAAGCAATTCATGAACTGTACAGAATGACCTTACCTCTTACAGAGATGTGGATGATATAAAATCAAAGAATCAGCAACTTCATATTCCAAAGTCCTGCATCTGCACTCCAATGAAAGAAAATAACAAAAGGAAAGAGTTGGTATTAATCCGTTCACCTAGAATATTGAGCAGAGTTAATACTAAAAAGAATAAACACACATGGGGAAAGAATTATCATGAAGTCAGATCGAGAACTGGTAGCAATTTATGAAATTACAATGATTGAAGAATTCCAGAAACAATTGACAATTACTACTATTGGTGGAGTATAGAGGTTGCTGAAGGTACAGATAAGACTTTAATTTATAGGAGATTTGTGAAGTGAGTACTGGAGTCTATCATCAGTCTAGAGCCTGCTCAAGGTTACACATGAAGGACGATGGTTTATATGATTAGAAAGTTGTTAGTGCCCTGATAGAATTCAATGTCAACACTGATATATATAAACCCATATGTCATTATATATCCTTATAGCACATCAATTGAGAGAACCTACTCTCTTCCCTATGAAACTGAATTTATAGAAACAGGTTGCAAAAGCCAAGAAAATCCAAAACAATACAATTACAGGTTGAGATAAATGGGAAAAAGTAACTGCATAAATCAAATATAATCTGGATAACAGTACCTGTTCTCTTTGCCATGTTTGTATTATTGAGACAATATTCCAATCTAGTTTAAAAAAAACATCCTTAGTGATGATCGATATTGATAATCAATGGAAAGCATAATGACAGGGAATAAATAGAAATTGTGCAATTGGGAAACTAAATTCAATTAAATAGAACAGGAAGACGGGAGAGCAGAGAGCAACGATTACCAGGAACAAAAGAAATTAGTCATTTGTTCAAGATAACTGCAAAATTTGGAGAAAACAACTATGAAAAAAAGTTAACCCAAAATCTAAGCTAAATGATACCCAAATAATAGATTTACGCATACCTTTGTTCTGAAGAAGTGCGCCACTTCTTGCATCAATGCCAGTATCGTCGTCGCTGTGTACCTGGCTGAAAACCATTAACCCCAAAAATTATATACAAACCCATCAAAACCCAAAAAGTGCATATGAAAATCGAAATCTGAAAATTATCAAATGACAATTATCAAGTCTGACCTCAAGTGAATCTGCAAAATTGTCAGTCGACTTGATAATAATTTTCTCCTCCTGTTTGATTTTGCTCTGCTCCTCTTTCTGTATGAATCGTAAATTGAGTTAGGGATAAGTATTGATGGAGCCATATGTACTCCCACATCGTCTGAATCTTCATCTGTGTTGAGATCGTGCTTCCTGGCAGTTCTCTCTTGTTGGCAGATCGTGTGCGATTCGTTTTTTTCAATTTCTTTTTTTTTTCTTTTCTCTGCCGCACAAAGCTATAGTTCCGTATTTATATTCTTTCATTTTTTTTTTATATTTTACAGGAATAACCCTCTCTTATATCTTTGCTTTTAGTGATCTTTGTATCTGTGGTGGACAATTTGGGGACTTCAAAAAATTTTGAAGTCTTTGACACCAAAGTTCACGCTTAGCTTTATATTAGTAGAGATGATATGGAATATGGTAAATGATTTATGAAAAACAAAACAGTTAGCGACGTGTCAAAAATATACGGCCGGGCGGTTTGGATTGGGATATTTAATGAATGTTGGAGAATTGAAGCGAAGAAAAAAATTGCAAATTGAAATCCCTAACCCTAAAGTTATCGAAAATTGGGGATCTGAATGGCGGCGGCGATGAGGCTTTGCGTGCGGCGGGGTGCGGCGACAATGGGTGGAATGAAAAGAGAAGTGGCAGCAGCAGCGAGCAGGTTTTCAGAAATAATCCGGGGAAATTCTACCACTTCGGAGAAAGTGAATTACAGAATGGATGTATGTAATTCTCAACTAACAGAACTAATCAATATGTCAACAACTTTGGAAATTAGTCTTAGGAGTGCAGACCTCTTCGCATCCTAATATAGGATTGCAATAGAACTTGAATCCTAATTGAAACTGCAGATCTTTGATGACGTTATGATTTATTCAATTTGCCAAACCATCCAAAGTAAAAATCATCACACATAACACAAGATCTGTTGACGCAGTAAAACCCTTCAAAGAGGTCAACAATTGCGGGCACTATGCCGGTGAACAATCCACTATATGAATATGAAAGTACATAAAGATCTTACACAACTCATCTACTAGAACCAATCTAGTGGGCAGCGGTGTCTCCTCGTCTTTGCTACTTCCAAATCAGCGACCTTGTTCTCCTTTGTCAATCTTAAGATGGCACAACTCTCACCTCGGTTGTCAATCACCTCAAGGCACAAAATCATGCATGAACTACCAACACACATGAAGCATAAAACCAGAAAACTTTTTGACAGAAAAAGCTTGGGATTTGATAATCCTTCAAAAGCTAAACAAGGAACAGCTTATGAAGGATTCTCACATGAAACTTTAGCTAAATGCTTTCTGAAGATAAAGGCAGAAAACTCTTTATAAACGTAGCAGTAATATGTTTTCTGTTCTGGTGCACAAGCTAACAACGTGAAACACAGACACACACACACATATATATAAGATATGAATGAACTAGGGTCTCCTAGGGTTTCTACTACGGAAAGGCTTTTCAAAAGAGGTTTTTATCCATGGATTAAAATCAGACGTTTGAAAGGAAAAGCCCATAAACCAAATGAAGAAAGTTTGAATGCTTTGGATAAAACTTTCCAAAAATTCTCATATCAGTACATTAGGATTGAAAAGATTTTCGCATCCTATAATAGGATTCAAAGGCAAGTTCAGTCCTAACCACTTTACATGCATACACATGTATGCAAGACATACCTGATTGATGAGAGTGGTACATGAAGCTTGAATCATTCCATTCTTTCAAGGATCTAAGAGAAGAAAGCTATTACAAGAAACAAGAATCTTGGTTGTTGCGCTTAGGAAATGCCAATCAAAATAAACATTGCACTAACAATCTCCCCTTTTGGCATTTCCTAGGCAAAACAACATATACATTTAATCATACACAATAGTTGATCCTATACTACCATGACCCAAGAAATATGAACTTCCAAGTTGTAATCTGTACACAAGAAACATAACACCCGTGAAGAACAAGTATGGTTGAAGTAATGTAAGCATAAGCATATGGAACATTAAGAACATTAAACTTCCAATATCTCCCCCTTTTTGCCTGGAAAGGACAAAGGGACCAAAGCATATTGTGCATAAGATTTCACTCCCTCTAAATTCAATACTCATGTATTGGTAGCAGCGGAAACAAACATTAATCAGGGGGCTAGGAATAAAATGTCAAACTGATCCTGCAATAGAAGTAAACCTTCAAACACTCTTGAATATCAGTATGTTATGACAACTTTCAAAAGATCAAGAAGAATAGGGTATATGTTTGAACCAAGGTAACCTGCACTTTGTAGCAGACACAATTAAGAAGAACCAAGCAGAGATGATGCATGAGACAAACCATTACCACACACAGAGCAATCAAGCAGAGCTTTTTCAAGATAACATTAACATGACCATTTCTCAAGAGCATCAACCAGTAGATTTGAAAGAGAGCAGGTCTCAGTAACGAAACACTATTTATTTCAAAACCAAATTGAGTTAGGGTACTAAAAGTGCAATGCTGAAAAGTGAACCCAGATCATCAGAGGCTTTAGAGAGAGTATCACGAAGAGGCACAATATACATATAAATGGAGACATGATCTATGAGGGCGCATTGAGCGTTGAGCAACGGATATACTTTTTTTTTTTTTGTTGCGACCCCCCGCTTTCCTTTTTATTTGTTTTTATTTTAACAGAAAGATCATGAGTCAAACCATCCCCGTTTCGACCTGAAACACACTAGCTTTACAATGCAGGTGTCCCATCTACATTTGAAGATAGCCTGACTTGCCTAGACCAACCACCGTTTCGACCTGAAACACTCTAGCTTTACAAGGCAGGTGTCCCATCTACATTTGGTGGTAGACTGGATGTCTCCTTAAAGAACAACTAGTGCCATTACAAGAGTGATAACTCGGTCTGCATACCCCACTCAACATCTTAGATGTGCAAGTGCAAGAGACAAAGCAAGGCTTCAGTTGTCATAAATACAAGAAGGGAGGGAAAAGAATAAGGTTTAATTCTGGACATTTAAACACTCAAACAACAAGAACATATCACTACAGGAAAAGGCCAAGTGATTTAACTAAATCTCGGTTCATGAGTTGCTCTTGAGGTGATAATGTACGACAATGCACATATTAGGATTGCAACAGAACACGCATCCTAAACTAGGATTGAAATAAACCTGGAATCCTAAATGCAGAAATAGCAACAAATATGCATATAGTCAAGTAACTCGAACCTAAATGAGGACAACAATGATCAAATCTATACTACATGCAAACACACAACTGCTACAATCACAAGTTAAAACAGGAAACCAACTTAGACAACAAATTCTAATGAATCTCTTGAAATTGTCAACACATACTTGATACAAGGGCATTGAAAGTTGGCATTCATTTAACATGAACTCAAGTGCAAGAGAACTTCTTTGAGCACCATTTAAAACACTACATGATATGTTCATATTATTAACCTTACCTATCAACATACCACAAGATAGATTGGATTAACCTGATTCACACATTCACCATTGTGAAATTTTCCAAGACATTGAGTTGTTGATGCCAAAGTTCCAGACCAATTTTTTTTTGTTCTAAACTTCGGCAACCTAGCTTTCTTTGGAAATTGAGCATCCAAACAATCATCCATTAATCCTGCAACTCAACACCCTCAAACAGAAATACCCGTGAGGCATGGTATGGTATGATATAAAATCAAAACATACACTTCAGTTTTTTCCTCTTTTTTTTTTTTTTAATAAAGTCCCTACAAAAACAAAGCCCAAAAAGAGAAAAGAACATCCTTATAGAAAAATGCAGAAATAAACCCAAGCTACTAAGATCTTAGGATTGAAAAGCATATTCAGTCCTAACAAACCAGAAAATATTAGCAATAAGAAAACTAATGTAAACATAAAGACACTACTCCCCCTATATATGTGCTTATGATGGAAAAATCTTGCTATTAGCAAACAAGAATATGTTTTTCACAAGCACATATTGGAGGAGTTCACTTACCTGTATGTGGAAGCTTAGAAAGATGAGGCTCTTTTCATATCCAGACTTGCTTCATCTTGGGCATAGGTGAGAATGGAACTGAAACAAATCTTGCTATCTTGTTTACTTCTTTCAAAAGAAATTCCAGCTTTTCTTGAAGATATTCTTTCTTTTTGTTCATGAGTGGCTTCTTGTCATTCCAAGAATTTTTTCTTAGTTGATTGCACCTCGGTCTTATATGTCCTCCCTTTCCACAATGATGACACACAGGCACAAAATTCGTCAACATTGGTCTAGCTTCTTCAAGCACAAGGAAAGTAGATTGTGATGAGGAATGATCAGAACTTTTTACAAACTTGGTGGCATGCTTTCCTTTGGATGAACTTTTAGCATCATATCCCAGGCCATGTTTATCTCCAAATTTTTTACCAATCATTAGAATACTTTCCAACTTTTCACCACTTGAAGAATCACATCCAGCCTTAGCTTTCATTTGCTCGAACTCATATAACAGACAAGCCTTTTCAGTTTTAAGTTCCTCAACTTTATCACATCTCTCTTGGTACTGTTGTTGAAGGGATTGAAAGTCCTCCACAAGAGACTTTCTCACTGCATCACTTGCCTCCAATCGGGATTGAAATCGAGCTTTAGTCCTACTAATATCAGTCTTCAAGTTCTCAACTTCATTACTCAATTATGAATTTCTTTTCTTCAATTCTTTTGAAGCCTCAGACAACATGATATATTGTTGCATTACTTCCTCAAGATCAAATTCTTCAACTTCAGACTCATCACCAATAGTCGTTAATCCTACCAAGGCCACCACTTCAGAATCACTATCAAGCATAGAGTCATCTTCACTATCACTCCAAGTAACATTCATTAGCTTTCCTCAGGGTATTTGCACATTCAGAAGCTATGTGTCCAAACCCTTCACATGCAAAACACTTCGGAGCATTATTGTTTCGTTTTTCATGTGCTCTTTCAAACCTTAGAACCTTATTACCCTGCTTTTCTTTTATTCTTGTATTCTTGGAGCTTGAGTCAAACCTTGATTCACTTCTTTTGGATTTCCTATCCTTGAGAAATTTTCTGAATTTTCTTGTGACAAGATCAATTTCATCTTCATCAGCATCCTCTTCATCTGTTGACTCATCTTCAATGTCTTTCTTCACTTTAAGAACTATGCTTTTGCTCTTCATTTCATCAGGGAGTTCCATCTCATATGTGGTTAAGTTTCCAATCAATTCTTGCAGATTATAGGTATTCAGGTCCTTCGACTCTTGAATGGCTATCTTCTTGGAATGATATTTCATAGGAAGTCACTTGAGTATTTTCTTGACTATTCTGTGCTGAGGTATGGGATCTCCTAAGTTGAAACAACCATTCACAACAACACTGAGCCTAGCATAGAAATCAGCAAACTTGTCATCATCACCCATCTTCATATTTTCAAATTGCTGGATAAGTTGCTGAAGCTTGGATTCTCGAACAGCTGTAGTGCCTTCATGAGTAACTTGGAGAATATCCCATGCTTGCTTTGCAGAGTAACAATGAGAAATAAGCTGAAATTTATCAAAGGATACCACTGTGAAGATAGAGTTTAATGCTTTCTAATTATTTGTACTCTTGGTGTTCTCATCTATAGTCCATTCACTCATCGGCTTCTTAACTTTGGCTTCAATAGTAGAACTGCCCTCTCCAATCTCTTTTGTGTCAACTTTTTCAGTGTTAGTTGGAAACTCCCAACCACTTTCGATAACAGCCCATACAGCTACATCCTTTGCCCACAAAAAAGCTTTCATCTTAGCCTTCCATGCTGCATAGTTGGTTTTGTCATCAAGAAACGGAGGGGGACTTGTTGACCCAGCTGCACGATCACTTATACCTTCCATTCTGTTTCCTTTGAGGATCTCACTAAGTCCGTCTAGTGACCTGCTCTGATGCCAATTGTAATTACAGAATGGATGTATGTAATTCTCAACTAACGGAACTGATCAATATGTCAACAACTTTGAAAATCAGTCTTAGGAGTGCAGACCTCTTCGCATCCTAATATAGGATTGCAATAGAACTTGAATCCTAATTGAAACTGCAGATCTTTGATGACGTTATGATTTATCCAATTTGCCAAACCATCCAAAGTAAAATCATCACACATAACACAAGATCTGTTGACGCAGTAAAACCTTCCAAAGAGGTAAACAATTGCGGGCACTATGCAGGTGAACAATCCACTATATGAATATTGTTTGGACCCAAAATGAGCATTTTGGCCTGACAAGGCATGTGTTGGAGAAATTGAGCCAATGTCACTGGCTCAAGCTATATATTGTCGACAAGCTCAAAATATATATTTAGAAGCTAAATAAAGCCTACTATGGAAGCATGAAAAGTCAACTTTAGCACATTTTCCTACTTCGGCTAGGAGAAACCGAGCTAAGCAAGGAAGGAGGGGAGGCAGACTAACCAAATGAAATCTAAATGAGCTAAAACTTTCCAGATTAATACTAGACATCCCAAGGAACATTTCTTATGAAGAGTGCCAGAGCTAGTTTTGAGTGGAAGGCCTTCAAACAATCAGTCCAATTTTCTACAGAAGCAAAACTGCAAAACTGGACCTGTAAGAGGTCCAGCAGCATTTTCGATATACACACTATCCACTGACCTAAATCAGAAACCACACCTCCATACTCTCCCCTCATCATAGCTCATGAGATCCCTACTCCAAGGAGAAGCCGTAGCCTCCATCTTCCATCAAATCATCTTCCATCATCTTGTCGTACTCCTGCTTTGAAGACGCCTCAAGCTTTCTTGAAGAATAATCAAAGTGAGATCGTGATACCCTCTACGGTTTATTTTTCTACTACAATCTCTTTTATAGATCATCATCACTTCCATGTTTCTGCACCTTCATGCTTTGCTTTCATTTCATCATTTCTCTATCTTTTCCATATTTTACAAATCACTTTCATACTCCACTTTCATTATTTTTCTTCCACTCATCATTTCACTCTTCTTTTTCTTCCCTATATAAACACATTCTCCTCTCATTCTAAAACACACATTCACAACAACAACATCTCTAAGATGATCCAAGTTCTCTCTAGAGCAACTCCTCTCCTTCTCTTTCTCTTACCGGTGATCACACTCGTAGTCCTAGTCTTCTCAGAAGCCGACTTTCAGTGCCACCAAACCCTCTGTCAACGTACTTCGGTCCTAGTCTCCTCGAGAGCCGATTGTAGCACCACGACCAAACATCAACACCAGGACACATTCACAACATAAAAACAACTCTAAGATGATCTAAGATCTCTATAGAGCAACCTCTCTAAGAGTAACTCCTCTCCTTCTCTTTCTCTTACCGGTGATCACACTCCTAGTCCTAGTCTTCCCAGAAGCCGACTTTCAGTGCCACCAAACCCTCTGTCAACGTACTTCGATCCTAGTCTCCTCGAGAGCCGATTGTAGCACCACGACCAAACATCAACACCAGGACACATTCACAACATCAAAACAACTCTAAGATGATCTAAGTTCTCTATAGAGCAACCTCTCTAAGAGAAACTCCTCTCCTTCTCTTTCTCTTACCGGTTATCACACTCCTAGTCATAGTCTTCCCAGAAGCCGACTTTCAGTGCCACCAAATCCTCTGTCAATGTACTTCGGTCCTAGTCTCCTCGGGAGCCGACGGTAGTGCCGCTACCACAACGGTTACAGAACCAGCCAAGCAAGGGTAACGCCCTAGCAACCCAGCCAAGCTAAAGTCACGCTTTAGCAAGATCTCAACACTTCCCGGTGATTTCGCTCTGCTCAATCTACAATATTGAGTATCGATTGTGTGAACAAGAAGAAACTACAGCAAAGTCCTTACCACAAGGCACAAAGAATCCCGCGACGAGGTTGGTGCTTTCCTCGTCTACAATCGCTTGAAAGAAGTCAGGTCAAGAGACACCCCCGACGACCGCACCAGAACGGTGCTGGCACGCCCGCGCAAGAAAAGAGACTGTTGACCAGCTGCAACAAAATTGGGGCCAAACAAATATGAAAGTACATAAAGATCTTACACAACTCATCTACTAGAACCAATCTAGTGGGCAGCGGTGTCTCCTCGTCTTTGCTACTTCCAAATCAGCGACCTTGTTCTCCTTTGTCAATCTTAAGATGGCACAACTCTCACCTCGGTTGTCAATCACCTCAAGGCACAAAATCATGCATGAACTACCAACACACATGAAGCATAAAACCAGAAAACATTTTGACAGAAAAAGCTTGGGATTTGATAATCCTTCAAAAGCTAAACAAGGAACAACTTATGAAGGATTCTCACATGAAACTTTAGCTCAATGCTTTCTGAAGATAAAGGCAGAAAACTCTTTATAAACGTAGCAGTAATATGTTTTCTGTTCTGGTGCACAAGCTAACAACGTGAAAAAAACACACACACACACACACACACATATATAAGATATGAATGAACTAGGGTCTCCTAGGGTTTCTACTACAGAAAGGCTTTTCAAAAGAGGTTTTTATCCATGGATTAAAATTAGACGTTTGAAAGGAAAAGCCCATAAACCAAATGAAGAAAGTTTGAATGCTTTGGATAAAACCTTCCAAAAATTCTCATATCAGTACATTAGGATTGAAAAGATTTTCGCATCCTATAATAGGATTCAAAGGCAAGTTCAGTCCTAACCACTTTACAAGCATGCACATGTATGCAAGACATACCTGATTGATGAGAGTGGTACATGAAGCTTGAAGCATTCCATTCTTTCAAGGATCCAAGAGAAGAAAGCTATTACAAGAAACAAGACTCTTGGTTGTTGCGCTTAGGAAATGCCAATCAAAATAAACATCGCACTAACAGAAAGTGAAAGAGAAAGAGGAAGAGAAAGACAAGACACAGGTGAGGGAACTTGACACAGAAAGCTTGAAAAAGGAACGGTCTTCTCTTTGGACGAATAATATACCACGGAAGAAGACAGACGAGGGACTTGTGGAGCGGATGTAGGAGATAACGGTGAAAGGCAGTCTCTATCGATTCTGTGACCGTTCCTATTTTAGGGAGAGCTGGGACGCCGGGCAGGTAACTGCACCATTCATTCCCTACAAGTCTTTCGAGGTTTTAGAATCTGATCAGTCAAAGTGGCTGCCTCTGGAACTGCCTCCATGTGATCCCGTCGTCCGCGATGCTCTCGTACCTGAACTTAACTTTGAATATCTAGTAGCCGCCTAGCCGGCCCCAATATCCTATTCGTTGGGCTCGAGAGTATGGCGGAGCTTCGCGGTTTAACGTCACTCGGCCCAAACTAGGATGGACAGAGGTAGACGTTCCTGATTTAATGGATACATTGAATGATGCTGAAATGTTGCTAATCGAGTTGCAGCAGCCTTGGCATGATATTGATGGCTACCTAATCTTTGCCTGTAAGAGGGGAATCTCTTTTGACGAATAGGTTAAGAAAGGGATACAAGTTGTCCACTTGTCGCAGGGATGTGATTCTTCCAAACGAATGCAACCTCTGTCCGTATGGGGACTGTTGCCTTGTGATTTTGGGAACATAGCTGAATGGAGTTTTATCCATGTAGGAGGTCCAAGAGTCCAACTTGCTCTCGATGGCTTTGGAATCCCCAAGCGGGGTGGTCTACCCTATGTTGTACTGATAACATTTGAATATGAAGTAATTGCCACTGAGGAGAGCGATGTATTGGATGTCAAGTGCAGAGTGCTTACTACTAGCCATCACGAGGTGCATCACCATCCCCACAAGTTGTACCGGCCGGTACGAGCTTCCACAGATACTTTTTGCCTGAACTATGCCCTCATGCGTTAGTAAATAATAATAGCTGGGTTCACAAGCAATTTTTGCCACACTTCCGAGCAATAATTGATGCACTTCTGGTAATACACCGAATCATTTGGACTCTCTATGTAAAAAGATGGTTCCTTTCATATTCTAGTTACCCGTTGAAGCCTTGCAGAAAATATATATTACCTATGCTGCATATGATAGACAGAAAATAATTCAATTATAAGACCAAATAACAAGTTTGTTTTGTATTTGAAAAAGTTCCCAGTGGTTCAATTATGATAGACAGAAAAGTAAGTTTGAGTTGAAGGGTTCCTTTCAATTTCTACTTTCCCATAGAAGCCTCTGCAGAACATATTACCTATGCTGCGTATGATGGACAGAAAATAATTCAATTATAAGACCAAATATAACAAATGTTGCAGGAGAAGGAATATGATATGAAGGCAAACGTGGGACAAGTTTGTTTTGTATTTTAAAAAGTTTCCCAGTAGTTCATGTGCTCATCAAAGTTTGCAAGCAATGCCTCATCATTCATCAAGTCTTTGTCATTTTGACGTAATGAATTTTGAATAGGATATTCTACATATACTAAATGTGGATGCACTGTTCATCCCTGTTCATTACTGTTCATGTAACAGTAAAAAGTCGGTTTTGCCCTTGCTTTTTTCCCACAACTTCAGGGTGCCATTGAGCTGCTAGATGCTTCCATCGGTTTCTTCTTTCTTCTACTGCGTGTTTACTCCGGAGAGTGATAGAACAATTGCACCCACCAAGAGGAAGAAAGAAGAAGAGGGAAATTCACATCACGAGACTGAACAGAGAGAGAAGAGGGGGACGGGAAGAAGAAGAAGAAGAGGAATCTGGGTCTTGATCTGAAGCACCTGGCTTTTTTGGATATCACTTTTTTTTTTCTTGGCTAATCTTGATCTACAGAGTGTGAGGTGCGTAGTTCCTTTTCGTTGATCTTTCGTGTTTGTGATTATCATCTAATTTCTATTTCAATTGTAGCCGGTTTGCTTCCAAAATCTGGTTGCTAAACTAAAGCAGCCGAGAGGGATTTCAATGATTTCTTCTCCTTCTTTGGCTCAATTGAAACGTTTTGTTGGTTGGTTTGGAATATTACATATTCGGTGAATGTGCATGTACTGTCTATCTGACGTTCAAGGATTCGTATTAATTTAGAACTTTTTATTAATCAAACTTATTTAACCACTAATCATGATTGGGGTCCTTAATTCTTTTCAGCTGTTCAGATTTGCTGTCTATCAATCTGTGAACCAGAGTTTCAAATTGGATTGAGATTTGCAGAAGCCTTACAATTTCATGAATCATTGTTGGGCTTGAACCAGGTAACTAAATGTTTGATTCTATGTGATTTGCTTTTAAATTAAATATGCATATAATTGAATAGTTAGTAAACCAGTTTGATGGTATTACACATATAACGCTGGACCCTTAACCTTTATATTACTACACAGAATTCCTAAAACTTTACTCTGTACTTTTGTTTATCATTTGTCTTCTGTTCAATAAGCTACAATAATGAAAGAGAAAATTGGCAAATTTTGCTGTAAAGTTTGCAAATTTAGTTATACCTACAATGACAAATGAATAGATTGTATTCAATTTTATTGACTTGGTTCAGGAATTCAGTGTGAATATTGTAGTTTCATATTCAAACCTGTATCAGTAGAAAAATTACAGTTTCTATAAATGCACTTTTCATATCTCTTTTGATTTGATGACGATCCAACGGTCGGATCGAAATTATATGATGATCCAACGGTCGGATCCTCACGGATCACCCATAGGATCATCCCCCAAAATTATCACGAAGATCCAACGGTCGGATCTTCCTGAATCATCCTTATAAACATCTCCACAAATTTTCATGAAAATCCGACGGTCGGATTCTCACGAATCGCCTTCCAAAACCCTAATTCACAATTATACGAAGATCCAACTGTCGGATCTTCGCCCGTGACCTCAAAAAGTCACTGGGACAGTCATACGATCAACATATCAAAACTACAAGTCCATCGGACGGTCCGATCTTCGAAAAACATTAATTAGATTATCGAAATCGATCGAAACCGTAAAAATTCATAACTAAATCATACGATATCCAAAAATTATGAATTATATATCGAAATGATCGTATCGAACGTAGAATCTAAAACTGTAAAGAAATCACATTTTTGACCCCCGGAGGTGGCCGGAAAAGATCGCCGGAAAAAGGGCAGAGCCACCGCCGACCACCGCCAAAGGTGTCGGGGCCGGGCTGCTCCTCTTCCTCTCATCAAGCTGAACAACTTTCATAACTAGCACGAAGTCTGAAAATGACCGGAAGGGGTCGAAAATTACCTTGAACAGTATGAAGGTGGCCGGAATTTTCCAGAATCCGGCGGAAATTTGCAGAAACCGACCAACTCGATTTTCGACATAAAAACTTCAATTTCAGGCCTCGATTCCTTCTAGAGAGTTTCTAAGAACATCAAGGGGAACACACTGGAAAAAGAATCAATCAAAACGATGCACTACAGCTCGAGATATACCGATCTAAAGATTTTCTTTTCGGATCGAATACTAACCGAGCTCCGACGAACGTGAAACCGGTCACTCTAGGTGCAATCCTCCTAGTATGATGATCAGCAGGTTGAGGGGAGTGCATGGAGCCAAGGATCGGAAGTATTGGTGGCCGGAGCTAGGAGAAATCCGGCGTTGACCAAAATCGAGCTTTAATCGAAACCGGCTCGCCGCCGCCGCTAGGGGCCGTGACGCCGTGCAAGGTGGCCACAGGTGGGTTCGGGGGAGGGAGGTGAAGCTCCTGGAGGTAGTCCGGCGTCGAACGGTGGCCGGACGGTGGAGAAAGGTGGCCGGAGAGCTTAGCTCTGTTTTGCTCCGTCTCGGCTTCGAGCGGAAGAGAGAGAGAGAGAGAATGGTTTCGGGGTTTCCCGAAACGGAAGCTGACAGAAATAGTTTTGGAAATTTCCAAAAATGGAAATATATACTAAACTGGAAATTTCTTCCAAAATTCATAATAAATTCATACGAACTCCGAATATTGCGTTCCACATATGCACGCGATCGTATCGACGAGCTCTACAACTTTCATGAAGGAAATTTTCCCAAATTTTGTACGTATAAAAAGTCGATTTTTGAGACGCCCCTAAATACGTACGATTTCGAAATAAAATCGATCGAACGATTTCACACTTCTCCAAGCTTCGTACAATCACCCATGACTTCGAAATCATTCTAAAATGTCCTCGGAAAATAAATTGGATTTTTCGGGGTATTACAATCTACCCTCCTTAAAGAAATTTCGTCCCGAAATTTAATCGCGAGTCCATTTCTCCCGATTAAAGTTTTCTGTAGTTTATACAGAATACACTGTAGAAAACTACAAAGATACGACTCGACGTATAAAAATTCGTATGTATACAGAGCGTATACACCAAGGATACGACTCGACGTATAAAAATATGTCCGTATACTGAGCGTATACCCGAATCAAAAATAATGTAAGGGGTAAGGTTCGAACTCCAGACCTCCTACACCAAGGTTTTGCTCCCAACCACTGAAGCAAGAGCTGCTTTCAATAATAAAAGCACATGTGTTATATTTATTATGTCAAAAGCGACATAAAAATAAATACAAGGGAAAACAAAGTTTCGAACCCTTGACCTGCTGTACACAAACCTTGCCCCTAACCACTAGGGCACAAGCTGTGCTTAATATAATGTGTACAAACTTTATACTTATTATGTCACAAATGAACATAATAAAAATAAACGAGAGGCGAGGTTCGAACCTCAGACCTCTTGTTCACAAACTCCACACTCAACCACTCGAGCACGAGCTGCTCACGTTACTATCCAAACCAATCCTTTTATTTAAACCAACTGTTTCAAACTGTTTCAACAATTCGGCCCAAAACACCCAAAACTGTTGCAGAAACCCAGCCCAACGTATCCCCAACTGTTTCAGAAACTCGGCCCATCATATCCAAAACTGTTTCAGAAACTCGGCCCAACAGGCCTCCACCCACAGCTACAGTGAAACTGTTTCAGAACTTGGCCCAACAGGCCTCCACCCACAGCTACAGTGATGGCCTTGATCCGATACAGGCCCAAGTACGGCCCACTTGTGTCACGGCTTATCCCTTCCGTGATTCACGGCAGTCAATTTCTGCTTTCGGCTAAAGCTGTCTGCCACAGCGCCTCGAGATTCCCTCGGTCCCCTTACACGCTCTCCACGCGCCAACAGCCTTTCCGCGTTTTCAGGCAACTTTTAATCCAACGCGTAGATTGAATCTCTGAGATCGCTCATCCAACGGTGGAGATCTGCTCACCTCGTTCTATAAATAGGTGCATTCTGAGGGCGCAACTATTCACTCCGAAGGAAAGAAAAATCTCTCCTGAGTTCCAGCCCTTCTCTCTCAACTCTTCAGCTTCTCTTTCAAAATTCAAATCCTCTCATCTTCGATTTCAATCCTTCTCTTCTGATCTTCTCTCCCATCTAGTTGATTCAATCCCATCTTTCCTCTGAACTTTCAGATCTCCAACACACCATCATCAACCTCGATCCTTCTAAGATCAATCTGCCAAAAACACCCAATCACGCTGTTCTTCACTTTTCACTTCCTCTCAACCCGACATCATGGAACCACGAACTCTGCAACTAATGGAGCTTCAAACCCAGCAACACATGGAACTACAACAACAGCAACCAACTGAGGAGGGAGGAAGCAACCAAGCAGCCGGGAGTAGTGCCAACACGCCTATCAGGCCGACTACTAACCGGTGGACTCCCACACCAGCTCAACTAAGAATCCTTCAGGGGCTCTACTACGACAAGGGTCACAAGAACCCAACTCCAGAGCAGATTCAAGAGATCTGTCTTCATCTGAAACCGTATGGGCAGATCGAGGACAAGAACGTCTTCTTTTGGTTCCAGAACCTCAAGGCTCGTGACAGGCAGAAATTGAAGGAATTTCGGAAAGTTCGGGTTGGTGGATCTCTCGATCTCAATTTTGGATCCACAAGTTCTACTGACGGTGGCAGATCCATAGATCTCAACTTCGGTTCCACCGATTCTACTGGTGATGATGGATCGATCGATCTAACCCTTGGGTTACAATCATTCATGGAACGACGAGGAGGAGATCACCAGGAGGTCGAGACTCTTCCTCTGTTCCCTGAGCACGGTGAGGACGTCTTTGGTAACCCGAAGGCTACATCAGAGGAAGGTAGCGCATTTGGTTACTATTCTGGTGGCTCAGGCGGTTACAACAGTGGTTCTCCTCTTTCTCTTGAGCTCAGCCTCAATCCATCCGGAGCCGCTGATTAGCTTAGTGTAGCATAGTCCTCTGTTTGCTTGTTTTGTAATAAATTGTAATATACTAAATCAATAAGATTGGATGTATGTCGTTTCTTCTTTTTGTTAAACCAACAACGACGCCAAGGATCGAACCTTGGTCATCCAATACATTATCAAAACCTTAGTCGATTCTGTTGCACGCATCGTTCAGAATGATGTAATAAAAACAATCATTCAAAACCTAACAATTAATTAAGTTGTACAAAGGTCTAGCTAGCATTCACTGAGTCAAACAAAGCACAACCAATCTCGTCGCTAGAATCAGGATTCAATAAGCCTAAACACTTCCTGAGTTAGTTGGGAAATCCCGCATCCTTAGAATTACACATACTAATCTTATAACATCTCAACCATTTCATCAATCAATTGCTCCATCAACTTACCACAATTCAAACCCTATAATTTCAATATTCAGAATCTGAATCAAACTCCAAATCACATAGTAATTCACTTGAAACACTATGGACACCCAACCATGTCACCAAAATCAATACCCAAAATTGCATTTAACCAAATTCACCTATCAGCCATAACCACAGAAACACACTCTCGTCTAATATCATTTACAGAGAGTAGATTCTAAATCTCTCCATTAATTACTGACCAAGATCAACTCCATTGCAAAACTTTACTTAAACCTAAAACACAAAACAACCTCAAATTCACTTCAGTCTATCTCCATACTACGATCCAACACTTAGGAAAACTAATTCACAAAATCAATTCCCTATACTTAAATAAAACTATGCCCACAAGTCATAGTCAGGTCAACAGACCAAGGTGTCCAAACGGAGGATTTCCAATCCAGTTGTCTTGTGTATCGCAAAGTATAGTTCCAAAATGATGCTCGCAACATCAACTACGTATATAAGGCACATCCCGCAAACTCGATTCAGTTTCCGAATCACTAATACTACTACTAGTTCCAATTCTAACAACAATCCTGATTCTGAAGGATTTATAGTACTCAACGACAGCCCAAACAATGGTCGCTCATCTCTAACCATCGAGTACAAAATAAAACTCTGGTCTCGCACCTTAAACCCTGCTTAACAACTTAAAAGCACAAGGAAGAATTAACCACAATAATTTCTTCCCTAACCACAACCCTACTCACAAACTCCACATGAGTCAAGAATCTCATTCACTGATTAACACTCTAACCAAAATAAATTCTAACAAATGGTCACGTCACACAAACTACCACTAAAGCACTACAAGCACTGCCATAAAAACTGCCACAAAGGCTGCCATATGCATAAGTCTACTATAGACATAAGGGAAAAACCCATACTTTTACTCATTACTTTTCGTTCTAAAAGTTCATCACGTAGTGTATATAAAATCACCACACAACCTTCTTAGTCTACACTAAGAATTCAATCTCACACAAAGTCAGCATAATTGCCTCAGAGTCACATTAAACACGTACCTCATGTCAATCACCAAAATTCCACTAAGACATCTCATTATCA
Source organism: Rosa multiflora (assembly GCA_002564525.1). Lineage (NCBI taxonomy): Eukaryota > Viridiplantae > Streptophyta > Magnoliopsida > Rosales > Rosaceae > Rosa > Rosa multiflora. The sequence goes on along the minus strand of BDJD01001394.1, from coordinate 9,128 downwards.
AACAGGATATCTAATCCTTAATACGTACATCCCATCCAAACATCTGTACGTCCATCTTAAGAAGGCAAAGATCTATCAATTTATACTCGTATTCACACTAGATACGTGCATAGATCAACATCATGCCTTCAACCAAACACATCAACATCCAAAGGAACCTCACATCCGTAAAACAACTCTCACTGGCTCATCAGAGTAAAATCTAAAGGTTTCTATTCCTCAAAAATTACAACATGCGGAAACTCACTTATTCTAATACGAATCTACAAGTCAACTTTACGGTTCTAAGTACTACTCCTTCGAATATCCAACACCTAAGAAGTATAGTATGCTTGGCTAATACAAGTATCACACTTAAAACACATTATAAGTCAAATACAAGTCCATATTAACCAAGTCAATACTATAGGGAAGATATTCACGTTCCTAAAACGACTTAGCGGCCTAAACGACTCCCAACACCCACACATACCCAATGACTTAGCCAATACCGAAGAGCATACGATGGGGATCCGCTGCAGACGGGCCATCACTCGGAAGGTATTGACACGTCACCAAATATGTACCTTACGCTCTGATACCAAACTGTCACACCCCGAATTTTGAATAAGAAATTCAAATCCGAAACATGAATAATTACAAATACAAAAACCAATCTATTTTTTTTTCTTTCAGAGTAACACGCCTCACACCACTCAATATTACAAAACCCAACTCCTCAATTCGTTATTACAGCACACTATCACAACTTCCAAATTGATAAGTTCGAAATGAACATAACGAAACTCACAAAAATGCTGTAACTCAATACCACTACTCTAAGCAGCCTGATCACCTTCTCGATTCTCCTGACCTGTAAGATTTCCCGCTACACAAATATATAATGTGTACCGGGATTGCAACAACACAAACCCGGTGAGCTTGACAGCCCGTATGAGTAAACGAAAGGGTTGCACAAATTTAATATAACAATTTCAACTCAAGCAATTGAAATTGTAGTAATAACACAATCACAACAACCACCACAAAACCACATCACTTTCTCACTCTCACACACACACATATATATATAGACACTTATGAGTTACTCTCAATTTCGCTCATAAGGTCACCACAAAACCACGTCACTTTCTCACTCTTATATATATATATAGACACTTATGAGTTACTCTCAATTTCGCTCATAAGGTCACCACAAAACCACGTCACTTTCTCACTCTTATATATATATATAGACACTTATGAGTTACTCTCAATTTCGCTCATAAGGTCACCACAAAACCACGTCACTTTCTCACTCTTATATATATATATAGACACTTATGAGTTACTCTCAATTTCGCTCATAAGGTCACTCAACATTTGGCAGACAGACTAGAGCTCTAA
>BDJD01001393.1:75927-88069 GCA_002564525.1 Rosa multiflora | reverse complement strand
CAATGAAACCTCGACTATTCCTGAGGAAAATCATATACGCATGCCTATCAAAACAAGTGGTTGTGGTTAAAAGGCCAAGTGCTATGAGTTAGGGATTGACAAGCACACCAAAGGCAAAACGTAAGGAATACACACAAGACCAAAAAGTGAAAGACATTGAGACCTTTTTGATAATTAAAATTTAAAAGGTTATATAATTATATTACTTTAACTTATAATCGAATTTGCGCCCGCCTTATACCTACTCGACCTACTTGTACCTTGTACCACGGCACAGGAAGTACTATGGAATTTGGAAATTGCGGTGACAAATTCGATTCGACTTCTGACTCTAACTACATGCATGTTAGATCGTGTCAGGCAATCTTAACACAAGCTTAAAGATAATAAACTAATGATTAATTGCAAGTCTTTCTAGTATCCCATCAGTAGTTTTCACGCACCTAACTCATTCAATTTGTAGAATCCAACTGCACGTGATTGTATGTCGATCAATAACTAGCCAGGGAAGATTGATGTTTGCATATAAGTTTTTTTATTAGTGTCATGCAATCTAGGGTTTTTGCCTAAAGTTTTCGCGCATTGGTGCATGCAGCTGTGGAGGTTTCTATTTGAAAACTCTTTTGTTGATGATAGGCTAGGCCGCAAAAAATGTTATGCATCGCTGATCCGTAATTTGTCTCTATCATAAATGAAACTTTGTTGTTCTTTGTTGGAAAATAGTTTGCAAAGATATTACGAATCAACCATTCTTTTTAAGAAAATATTTAACAACAGCTCCTAACAAATGGGCTACTCTGAAATTCGGTACATTATCTTTCAAAAAAATTAAAACGATACATGAACTTGTAATCTCAACCAAAGTCACCGGAAACGCTGCGCCTACCGGCGAACCGCGTTCCGGATCGGACGAACCCAATAGCGGGGCGTTCGCGATCCGGATCGCCAAACAGAGCGAACTCGCGCCTTGGCGTCTTCGGCGGCTTTGAGGCTCCGAGCAGGGAGGACTAGTTTGGCGCAGCGCTTGGCTAACACTTGCGCCGTCTCGGCTCCGATCCTCCACACCTGTGATGATGGCCGTGATGGAGCGGAGATCGGGGCAGCTATTGGTGACTTGCTCAACGGTGCTCTTGAAGCCGTAACTGCTGGGGCCGACGGACATCCGCCTCTGGCTTTTTTGGTGGGTGGATGCACGACATAATCAAATTGAGATACAAGATGCAGATTGAGATCCAAGATAATCCAATAAAAAATAAATCAGCTTTCTTTATTATTAAGTTATTTGTTAATTTACTTATTTATCCTCCTTAAGTTGTGTGTTTCTCATAGTATATTAATAAGGGTTACTTAGGTAAAATAAAAGTCATTCATTTATGGTATGGTTATCTATTTATTATTTTCTATAATTTTATTTAATATATGTAATTTATTTTAATTAAAATTAATTAATATATCTTAGCGTACCGCGTACCCTAAAGACTAGCGTACCACGTATCCGTACCGTGTTCCCGTACCGCAACGTTCCACGTTCCGTGTGACTTTGATCTCAACCGAAAATATGTACATGCCGTTACATCCAACGTTAGTCAATGCGATTTTGGTCAAATTTGTAAGGGCAAATCCGTCTCTTCAAAGATTGGTAAAAAACAAAAAACAAAAAGAAGGAAGAAGGAGGAAGAAGAAGAAGGAGGAGGAGAAGAAAATTAGATTTACCCAGATTTGGGTGTCCAAATCAAACCTTGATATCGGGGAGGGAGGAAGGGAGGAAGAAGAAGGAAAAAGAAGAAGGAGAAGGAGAAGAAAATTAGATTTGGGCATCCAAATTAAACCTTGATATCGGGGAGTGAGGGAGGAAGAAGCAGGAAGAAAAAGGAGAAGGAAAAAGAAGGAAAAAGGGTACCCAGATTTGGATGTTCGAATCAGGGAGGGAGATATATATATATATATATATATATAGGTGAAAATACTAGATTAATTACCTTTAGAGAGAGAGAGAGAGGTGAAATACTAAATTATCGTTTGATAAATGAATAATTGCATAAGGTTAACGGTGTTATTGACGCTTTGTACTAAAAGTGGGTCAAGTTTTGAAAGTTGTGTACTGTTTTGATTTTTTGAAAGAAAATATACTGAACTTCAGAGTGGGCCATTTGTTGGGGATTGTTGTTAAAAATTTTCTTAAAAATAAGTACATATTAAAAAAAAAAAAAAAGGAATAGAAGTACATAACATATAAAGTCTACTCATTAATTTTTCCATAGGTGCTAAATAAGTAAATAGCTATTGGCTTGTTGATTAGCATATTATGTCAACATTAGGGGAGGATTCAAGATTTGAGGTTCAGTGGGTCTTGAACTTCTTAACAAAGGGGAAAAAAAATAGTAGAGAATCTAGACGGTGCGAGAGAATTTTATTAATTGAAAAAAGAGGGGGGGGGGGGGGGGGGGGGGGGGGACATAATGAGCCTTACTCCTCAAATGCATATACAAAATTAAACAATAAACTCAACATTAAAATAAACTTGCAATGCAATATAATACAAGAGCATAAACTAACTAAATCTAACTCTACGAGTACATGAAGCTTCAAACTCTTTAATCACCTCGTCGGTGTCAATAGATTCAGCATAGTCTTTCTCAATGTGAAGGACCATACAATCACCGAGAAACTCATCTTCCATCTTGTTTCTAAGTTTATTCTTAACAATGTTCATAGCTGAAAATGCTCTTTCAGTGGTTGCCGTAGAAACAAGAATAGTCAAAATCAGACAAATCAATCTATGAAGCATAGGAAAAATTCTGACTTCCTTGTTTGAACCAAGGTCCGGCACAGATCAGAAATGGATTCCAAATTCTGAAATTTTGGATCACTACGCATATCTTTTTCATAATATGCACACTCTAATTCTAAAGCAAACATTTCACCATCATCAAAACCTTCAGGATAAAACTTATTTGCAAGATTGCAAATATCTTCAATTTTAAAATTCCTGAAGTTATCACAATGATCCAAGGTTGAACTAAGTATAAGGAGTTCTGATGCTTGGTTTGAAAATCTTCTATTCAACTCACTCAACTGAAAATCATTTATCAAACCCCATTTCCATTACCTTAATTAAATGGAAATCAAGTTATCAAACAGTCAAACACAATTCAACATCAAGAATTCAAGATCAAAACTTGCAGCTTGAAGACTTGAAGTGTCGGTCAGCACTTCGGCATTGTCCGCCCCTGTCCAACAATTCAACATCAAAACATTAGAACCAACAAGATCAAATCGAAAATTCGAAATCGAACCCAAATACCCAATTTACATATCACCCAAAATCAGAATTCAGAAACTCAGATTAAGAAGAAGTCAAGAAGAAGAGAAGAATACGAGGAGCCGAGGAGGAGAAGAAGACGGAGAAAGAGATACCTGGAGGCGGAGCTCCGAGACCGGAGACGGGTTTGCTACATTGCTAGTTGCAGGTTGCTGCACAAGGTTTTCGGGACTCGAGAATGCTCCAAGTCTCCAACCCTGAGTTCGACGGTGGGGGCTGGGTGGAGCTTGAAAGACCGGAGACGCTGAGACTCAGGAGTTCGGCGGTGGGGCTTGAGATGCTATAAGTGTTCCAAAAAAAAAACCTATATACCTAATTTTTTTTTTTTTGGACCCAAAAAGCCGGTGGGGCTTGAGCCCAACCCAGCTTGTGCCTAGATCCGCCCCTAATAAATATAACATTTATCACCAACAAAGTGAGTAGACTGCGTCCTTTGATCAGTAAATCTTACATATCCACCAGAGTCTTCCGCCTCATATTTGGATGCCCGTTAGTTCCTCCCACGAGGAGATCAAGGATTTAAAAATATCTTTCAAAACAAAACTTTTCAAAAGTCTAAAGATGGAGTGCATACTTAATGTAGAGCTTAGATACATTACTAATCAAAGATCCATGGATCATCGACAGCATTTCACCCATGGTGCAAAAGCTTTACTTTCCTTATTAAAACTCGTCCGACGATCTTTCCGTCAGACTCCGAGTTCAAGTTTTTCTCTTGGAAAAAAAAAAAAAAAAAGATCTGAAATTCAATAATTGGGCTATCAATGAAGCAAAAAAGCCCAAGAATTAGATTGTCATGGACTTAGTATCCGTTCCACATTGGACTGGGTATCTTGCTGCTACAGAAAACCATATCAATGTAGAATCCCAAAAGGACGATGGCTAGTACTATTTGTCACGCTCCTCCCACCTCCACGGCTCCACCTGAAAACCTCCTCCCACCCACCTGAAACAGCCCTCCAAGTTCCCCAAATCTACGTAAATACCAGCACCTCCCCCCTCACTCCCTCCGAGGTCAAACTCGTAGTTACGCCCCTCTGACTAATATCCATTTTAATAGAAAACACGAAGCTCATAAATGAAAAACAATAAAAGGAGGAAGAGCAAAATCTCAGACGGAGGAGCAGAAGAAGCAAAACCCGTCGCCAAAGTCCCCAAAACGGTGCGTTTTGTGATCTCTGAAAACCCTAGATTTCTAGTTGGTGATAAAGTTCGGTGCTTTATGGGAAAAATTGAGTATTTTGGTTGTGCTTTTGGTTGCAGAGCAAGCCGGAGATGGAGGCGGGGTCAGCCGAGGAGCAGCAGAGCATGGTGGCTCTGTTTATGGAGATCGCCGCCGGCCAGACCGACGAGACCGCCCGGCGGTTTTTGCAGGTCGATTAGGCTTTGATTACTAGTCTCTGAAACGCATTGCATTGATGATTGATTGATCTCTGTTTGTTGTTTGTGGTTTATAGTGGAAAAGAAAAGTGAATTTTTTGTTTTTGTGGTGGTGGATTTGGGTTTATATTGATTGGGAGGGGTTTGGTTTAGAGCAGTGTAACGTGTGTGTATTGAAAGTTTGGATCTTTGGTTGATCAGGCTACGGGTTGGAACCTAGAGGAAGCACTTCAGCTGTTTTATGTGGGTAATGAAGCGGGGGCGATGGCTCCGCCGCAGCCGCCGGCTGAGAATGCTAGTAATTTGGCTGAACAGAGTTCTGGGTAATTTTTGTGTTTCTGGCTCTATTGTTGTGTATGGTGCGGTTGGTTTTGTGTTGACATTTGGTTTGTAATAGGGTGAATGAGAATGTGGCACAATATGGTGGGGATGAAGTGTGTGCCCCGATGCCGGTTATAAGGGACGTCCTGTATGATGATGTTGCACTCTATGGGGCTGGGTATGTGCTCCCACTCTATTTGAGCTGGGTTTTTCTGAATTGGAAAGCTTTGTATTCAATCCTGTTATTGTGGGGCAATGCTACTTTCTGTGGATACTGCATTAAGAGAAAAGGAAATCGCATGGTAGTTCATTATTCTTTCATGGTTTTTCCTTTATCAACGAATGCCACATGTGGAATAGTAGTAATGGAGTCTGTGAGAATGTGTACACTGTACAGTTATGTAACTAATTATTGATTTGTTGTAATTATAATACTGCAAGAGTTTGTAGCCGTGTTTCTGATACTTTCAGGAACCTGCTTTTTTCTTTTTCTTTTTTGCAGTAGATTTGAAATAGTATTCCTTTTGTCTTCTGTAAGATTCTTTGGTAAACTTAAAGGGACTATTAATGGTTATGTGTCCTTATTATAACTGAATACACATTTTAGCTTTGTTTGCTGAATTCAGATATTATATGTTTTCTTTGCCTAGATCATATAATGTTATTTTCATTCATTTACCTGCTTTGGCTCTCGTAGATGTGCAATTCATTTAATTTGTTGTTGTCCCCCCCCACACACACCCCCACTTTTTTTTTTAAAGTCATTGTTCTGCGTTTCTGGCATGTAATCCCACCTATCATGTAGTTGGAAGCCAGTGGGCATTCCTTTTTTTTCCCATCTTATTCATTATAAACCTTGTCTTTGGCCTGCTTGATCATCTTTTCTTATAAGCTACAATGTTTGGCGTATTTTTCTGTTAAGGTTGCTTTCATCTACATCACCAATGACAAGACTTCCAGTAAACGAATCGGGTGTGATTGCATTCCGCAACTTTAATGAGGAATTGAAACATCCTGGAGTATGGGAATCAAATGAAGGTGCTACATCCGCAACAGATAGCTCTCGAGATAATCTCGCTTCCTTGTATCGTCCTCCCTTTCAGCTACTGTTCCAGGGTTCTTTTGAAAAGGTATGGTATTTTGACGTTATCTTCCTTGCTTTGTAGTTTGTGCACTGCAAAAGTTGTATGGGTATCATCAGTATTTTGATGTTATAGGTTGTTGGATCGGGCTTAGTGGGGTTAACCTCTCTTTTTTGTTTTTATTTGGGTTATCCTTTGATGTAGTGATATACTGTTGATTCTGATTGTAATCTAGAGGCTGTAAGTCTGTAGCTATTAATTGAATATCTTTACGGAACTTTGTTTCTTTCCTACCAAAGTCTAAGCAGATAAGATCAGAATACGAGTGATACATTTGGAAATGAAAGCTTTCATAGTTCACCTAGTGACATTTGAGTGGTATAATCACCATGCAGACTTTCATACTTATTCAGTAAGATTTTGTTTTTAACTAATGCAGGCAAAGAGTGCTGCTTCCGTCCAGGACAAATGGCTCATGGTGAACTTGCAATCCAATTCGGAGTTCAGCTCCCATATGGTAGTATTTTTGCTGTGGTCTTTTTATTTTAGGTTTATTATTATTTTTGTTTTCTACTTGACTCACTTTTGGTGCGTATTTCTTTACTTTGTGAAGCTTAATCGAGACACCTGGGCTAATGAAGCTGTTTCTCAAACCATTATCACTAATTTTATCTTCTGGCAGGTCAGTTTGTATGCTCTGATCAGTGATTACTATGTTTTTGGGCTTGTTCTCCCTTCTTTCATGAATTCAGATATATTTGCAGATTGTATTCGTATTATATTATTAGTTTATTACTACGCTTATTTTATTTGAGAATAGCCATATATTCTTTTTCCCCAACAAAAAAGTTAGATTTATCTGACTGGTTACATATTAACCTGCTCCTTGGGTGAAGTGTAAAAGCAAGTAAAACATGCTAGTGCCCATAACCTTGTTTTTAACAAAGGGGATGACATATACAGCAAGTGTCTATCAGTCTTTTATAGGAATAGAGAACTGTAGAGATGCTAACCTTGTTGTGTATATTTGGTTGCTTCTTGCCTTCTGTGAGCTACTGTTAATTGTGTCAAAAGTATTAATTATTTATACTGGTGTTGAGGGGTTTGCTCATCGTTTTGTATAACATCAAATTTATCAATACAACTTTTGGATTGCCTTTATGAGATAATTGATCGTATCTTGTTCATTGTTTGATGTTGGTCCACATTTACAGACATATGATGATACAACTGAAGGCAGGAAGGTTTGTACGTACTACAAATTGGAATCTATGCCTGTTGTTCTCATCATTGACCCCATCACTGGGCAGAAAATGCGTTCATGGAATGGAATGGTTCAACCGGAACGTTTGCTGGAGGTAATGGGCATGGTGTCTCTTGTTATTTCACAGTTCTTTATAAAGTTTTCTTTTGTTTGAGAACTTAATAGACATTTCACACGGTGATCAAATTTTTGCTTTGGATTCATTTTGGTACGTCTCCCTGTTAAACCATGAAAACTTACTTGCAACTGTAGGATCTATTACCCTTCATGGATAGTGGTCCCAGGGATCATCATTTAGCTTTATCCAACAAGCGGCCTAGGGAAAGTTCTCTGCCTCAGCCACAGAATACAAATGGTATATTTCGGTCTCTGCGTGCTTATGCTGTATCATTCAGTGCACTATTTGACTTGTGCAATTTTGATATTTTCCAATTGACAGTCCATGTATTGTGCCTAAACTATTTGTCTGGCTTATATATGTATTCTTCTCTAAATTCATGCTGTTTAGATCTCAGTACTGAGTTTCTGTTTAGGTTGATGTGATATCAGAGAATGTTTCAGTTTGACTGTCATGATATTGGAGATATGTTTTTGTTCAAGAAGTTTTACTCCGAGATATTTGCTGGTTAATATACTTTATTTCATCTATAAGTTAGTCTAAATAAATCCTTTTTTTGTTGGCACTTTCTTTTCTTTTGTTACCGAACTCTTCTAGCTTTGGAGTTTCCTAATTTGCTTTGCTAGCAACCGAGTGATGTTTCTACAATTGTTATGTTGGCTATTATCTTTCACTTTGTTCTTTCTCTGTTTTAAAGATGGTTTGGTTGTTGCAGAACAAGCTAGTGAAGAAGATGAGGAAGTGCAACGTGCATTAGCATTAGCAGCTTCAATGGGGAGCATTAAGGGGACAAGTGGAACCATTTCGAAAGATGAAGAAGAGATCATTACTGACAAGGAAGAAGAAACATCCTTACCTAAAGTGCCTACATATCCACCTTTGCCTGAAGAACCCAAGGGTGATAAGAGCCTCATTTGCAGAGTTGGAGTCCGTCTTCCAGATGGGCGCAGGGCCCAGCGCAATTTTCTACGGATTGATCCTATTCAGGTAAGGAACAGAGAGGAGTTTTGAATATATCAATATTTAACAGAACAGTAGAACAAATTTGGCTTTGGGCTGGTCATCTTTTGTTTCCAATTATGTGTCACTAATCATGCCCATGATGAGCGTGAGCTATTCCGACCAGGATTATTTTACTTCCCTCAAGCGGTCATCAATAACTTAAATTGTTTGTTTTGCAGCTTTTGTGGTCATTCTGCTATTCGCAGTTGAAGGAAAAAAGGCCCATTCGACTGACTCATGCAGTCCCCGGAGCTACAAAGTGTCTGGATTATGATTGTGAATCTACATTTGAAGAGTCTGGTCTCCCCAACACTATGGTCTCAGTCACTTGGGAGTGAATTCAGTTGAATTCATGGCCTTTGACTGTTAGGATTGTGCATGAAGATTTTTGGTTTGTCAGCCTGTCTATACTTAACTTGAAGACACAAATTTTGGAGTGCGCTCTTTATTTTGTATATACTCATGCAAGGAGAATGAGCATGAATCTATACGTTTATTTATTTAGTCACGTTTTTATCCTTAATTATGCCTACAGAATTTGAATATGGTTTTTGATTAGAGCCTGAATGGCTTCAAGTAGACCTACCTAGTTCAACAATGGTAATGTACGAAAGTAATAAACATGGAACTATCATTTGAAATTAATTAACATAGAGCTATAATTCTCTTTTTCTTTACAAGGCACAAAGCCAAAACAACAAGAACAAAGTTACACAACTTTCTTTTACAGAACTATGAATCGCTCTGGTTGACTCTTATGCATTCATCTATCCATTCGCTGTAGATGTCTATGGCTTCAGTCAAAGTTGTGATTTTCGTAGCGTAACTCTCTTTGCAAATGAAGCACCTGACCCGGCCCTCCATTACCTTCGTGTCGATTTCGCACTCAACGCTTTGTCCGTGGCTGCAGAAGGGGCAGGTGTAAACAGTGTCAAGCTTCTGAACTCGCTTCTTGTTCGCAACTGGCTTTGCTCTCGACTTTCTCTTACCCATGATTTCTCACTCTTTTTAAGTTTTTTCCTAAATGGTGAGGCTGTTCCTGTAGGGGACTGTTATTTTTATTTTATAAGGGACTATTCCTAATCCAATACGGACTTGGAATTAGGATTCCTATTACTTAGAGGACCAAGTCACCCCTAATTCCTTATTGAACACGGAAAATAATTAAAGACCCTGTTCCAAATTCAACTCGTTCCAATTCCCACCGACTAAGACCCTTCTCAGAAAATCCTGTATATCATCACAAACCCTAGAAATTTCATTCCTCTCTCTCTCTCTGTTTTCTTTAGACCTTGAAATTAGAAGCCTCGCAAACCCCTACAAAGAAAGAGTTCAGAGATCACCCTGTCGATTTCAGCAGACAAAATATGATCTTTCGTTCTCAGTCCAATTCAGTTTTACATACAAGAATCCCATCATCATCGACTCTGTTTCTTCTTCTGCTATCTCCCCATCGCCCCAAGATCAGATTTTGGAGGAAGGGCTAGGTAGGGTCATTAGTCGAATTTGCTTATGGAAAGCAACAGGGACAAGAAGGCAGGCGAGAAGAAAGAAAAGAAGACGATGGAGGCGAAAAAGAAAGTGCCAAAGCATGTGAGGGCAATGCAGGAGGCACTGGCGAAGGGAAAGGAAGAGGAAGAGAGGCAGAGAAGTGAGGAAGAGGAGAGACTGAGGAGAGAAGAAGAGGAGAGGCTGAGGAGACAAGAGGTTGAGAGGGAAGCAGAGGAGGCCAGGATTAGGAGAAAGGAAAAGAAAAAGGAGATCATAGAGCACAAGAGAAGGGAAGGCATTCCTGTAACTGCCAAGCAGAAACAAGAAGCAGACAAGTTAGAGAGGTATCGAAAACAGATAGGGGTTCCACCTCCTGTTCCTGCCACTGAGGAGGAGAATGATCACAAAGGGCCTTCCAAAAGACCCATGTATCATCACAAGAACAAGTGTACGAGGACAAATCGGAAAATTCAAGTTGGGCATGTAGCGGAGGAAAAATCACTTCAAGTTGTGAATGAGTACTCTGTGGAAGAGATTAGAATCGTAGAAGATGGCAAAGGAAATGAATGGGATCCCTATAGTTGGGAGGATCAGGCACCAATCTCTAGCGGCACAGAGAAGCTAAGAGAAACTGAGGTTGAGGTTGACACGAAGAAAGATGCTGTTGTGGAAGGACCGAGTTCAGTTTCTGCTGTTGAAGAGAGTGAAGAAGAGAACTTTCTGCGTTCGCCAATTTGCTGCGTTATGGGGCATGTTGATGCAGGTAAAACCAAGTTGCTGGATTGCATCCGCGGCACGAATGTTCAGAAAGGTGAGGCTGGTGGTATTACTCAGCAGATTGGTGCAACTTATCTTCCTGCTGAGAACATACAAGAGAGAATCAAGGAGCTGAAAGCTGCTGATGATAAGCACATGAAGGTACCGGGTCTGTTGCTTATTGATACCCCAGGGCATGAGCCATTCACTAAGTTACGGTCACGGGGTTCTGGTTTGTGTGACATTGCTGTTTTGGTTGTTGACATTATGGATGGCTTAAAGCCTCAGACTATAGAGTCACTCAATCTTTTGAAGTCAAGGAATACTGAATTCATTGTTGCATTGAATAAGGTGGACAGACTCAACGGGTGGAAGCCTTGTCCAAATGCACCAATTATCAAGGCAATGAAGCAGCAATCTCAGGATGTGAAAAATGAGTTCAATATGAGAGTCGTGCAGATTGTCACTCAGTTCAAGGAGCAGGGGATTAATACTAAATTGAACGTCGATGAGAACAAACGGATGAGGGAAACATACAGCATTGTACCTATAAGTGCCAAGAGTGGTGAAGGCATCCCAGATTTGTTGTCACTGATGGTTTATTGGACCCAGAAATCTATGACAGAGAAACTGACTTACAGCAATGAAGTGCAGTGTACAGTGTTGGAGGTCAAGTATGTTGAAGGCCTTGGGACAACAATTGATGTTATATTGGTTAATGGGGTGCTTCGCCGTGGAGATCAAATAGTTGTTTGTGGTAACCATGGTACTCCTATTGTTACTAGGATTCAATCTTTGTTGACCCCAGAGCCGATGAAAGAGCTTCGTGTGAAGGGAAAGTATCAGCATCATAGTGAAATCAGAGCTGCGCAGGCTATCAAGATCACATCATATAATCCACCAATTGGAAAGATTGGAAAACAAACTGGATTATATCTAAGATCTTCCAAAAACGGAAGAAGAAAAACTGACGAGTGTCAGTAGAAAAATCAAAGAACAGCAAAAAACGCTGGATTCGATACTGAAGGACAAGAAATTGCCTACAGTAAAAAAGAAGACTAATGGATTCAAACCATTAGAGAAAAAAGACTCAAATCGTGTTCCTAACATGATTTTTCTGGAACCATCTACTAGTCAGTCTAGTATCCGGTATGAAAACCCGGAAAAAAGAGAAATCAAGATGTTAAGCATCTTTGGAAAGAAAAAAGGAGTTCAACTCCTAAATTCTGAAGAATTTGAATACAATGAGATCGAGCATGAGGTAAAAAACTCCTCAATTCCAAAGCTAGATTTCAAACAGATCTACCGACGGGGAACATTTGACCTGATGGATAGCCATCATTTCAAAGTACTTGAATTCACAACTCCTTCAACAACAGGAGAAACAGATCTCTTGATGATCACCC
>BDJD01001393.1:46736-66411 GCA_002564525.1 Rosa multiflora | reverse complement strand
GAGAATATATACATCCCACATGGGAAAAATGGGACCTTGCCTATGAGTTTATAAGGGTTTGGGCCACTCCATCCATTGCCAATTGGTTTTGGATGTGAAGCCCAGATTACTTTATCAGGTATCTTATACCCACATTTACAAAAGTGACAACAAATTTGTTGTTAGAGTAGTAATGTTGAGTCATATTTTGTGTAATCTTAGTTCTGATAATGGTAATTACACCACCTACGACCTTGTTACAAGTTTTGAATAAATTTGTTGTCAATGTTGTAATTTTTGTTTAATTATATGTAAATATAATTAATGAATATGATAATTTTATTCTCAATATTGTAATTTTAATTCAAATAATTATAATTTCTGTTTAAATATATGTAAAATGAGTATATGATAAACATCACAATACCATAGTTTGTCACTTTGTCTCAACAAAAAGAAAAGAGAAAATGGGATAGATATATTTGGTTAAGATGCTTTGCTTTCACAAGGGGAAAATGGTAACAGTATGAACTATAAGGTTAAAATCTTCAATGTCGGTAGCTACAAGTCAAAAATGTAGGTGGAGTCCTTTTCATGATCCTCACTTTTAATATCTTTGTATTATCTTATCTTCTAAAGGTAGATTTTCCATGAGACAAAAAAACAAAGGTAGATTTTCATTGCTGGTGTAAACCCCTTTTCCATTTTCCCTTTTCCATTTTCTGCACGTGTACGGTTCTGTAATGCTTTAGGTTCATGATCATGTTCTCATTAGGTATTTGAGTACCTTTGGTTTTATAACCATGTTCTCATTGGCAACATGTCTCGTTACTTTTTTGGATATTTTTCTCCCTTTTTCCATAAACTATTGTTATCTCAAATTCTATCCCTCACAAATGTGAGCAGTCAATACAAAGGTTTTCAATATCGGTATCTTCATATGTATTGGTACCTTGAAAAATGGAGATATCAGAAATATCAGGGATACATGGTAACAAAATGTCGTTTTTGAAAAAGTCAATTTATTAGAAATTTAGAACTACATATAAATACATATGAATGTCAACTTCATCTACATCTAAAAAAAGACTCTAGGCGGTTAAAAAGCCGCTTGCTGGTCTACGAAAATGCAATAATAAAACCAAGACATATAACTCATATAGTGCGAATTGTAGTGATGAACATGATAGTTATAGAAGTTTTTAGAGCTACCGACTGTTTCCCTTATAAGGGGATAATAAGGATGACATTTGGCCTCTCTCATTTAATACTCCATGTAATACTCCGCACTTTGCACTATCTTCTCATCATGTCATCCATATATGGTTCCTTAACTTCCTTCTGCAATGTCATTTGGCAAGATCTCTCTGCACACATATTTTCATTTAGAGAATTACTGAGTTTTTTTTTTTTACCTCAAATTTTACAGATATTTATTCACTTTATCGGGGATATATCGCAAATATCTAATATATCGGGGATATTTGACGATGTTGGAGAAATTTCCTAGAAACGGTAAAAGATAAGATATTTACCCCATAAATGTATCGGTCCGTCGAAAAAAGAAGATATCGGAAGAAATATCAGAAATATCGTAGATATTTAAAACCTAATACCAGTATTACATTGGTTGATGCGGTAAAAGATAAGATATTTACCCCTTAAATATATCGGTCCGTCAAAAAAAGAAGATATCGAGAGAAATATCAGAAATATCGCAGATATTTAAAACCTAATACCAGTATTACATTGGTTGATGCGGATATCCCTAGTTTGCCACCAAGCTACCCATTCTATGATTGAGCAAACTGGGCAAAATGAGTCAGCACAGTACTCAATTCAATAATTTACTGGCTTTGGCAGCTTGAAACGTCACAAACATGTGGCTGGCTATAATTAAAAAAAGCAGAAAGCAGTAGTACTAGTGCAGAACTGCAGACCATGCCATACCCTACTCGCCATGAGTCCATGACTCATCCCCAGCTCCTCCCGTCCTTTTTACCTTTAGTTTTCTCGATCTTTCTGATGACTCAGCTTGCTTATTCAGTGCACAGCTCTATGCCTCTATATAAGGCCGGTAAGCTTGCATTGTAATCTCATCTCATCTTCAACCCACTCATACACACCCGCATAGATAAGAAGAAGAGAAGATATGGAGGGTTTCATGCGTATGTTTTCAACTTTCTTCGTCGCTATCCTGCTCCTGGTGGCTACTGGTATTATTATTAATTTATTATCTACATCCTTCTGATATTTGCTTACTGTTTTAATCTCTTTTACTAGATATACATGAACTTTTTGTATGAATACTAATGTGTGTGTGTTTAAAATGTAGGGATGGGGCCGAATGCAATGGTCGCTGAGGCCAGAACTTGTGAGACTCTGAGCCACAAGTTCAAGGGAACTTGCTTGAGAGAGAGCAACTGCGCATCTGTTTGCCAAACTGAGGGCTTCAGTGGAGGTGACTGCCGTGGCCTTCGCCGCAGATGCTTCTGCACCAAACATTGTTAATGAGTAATTAGTAGTATAAGTCATCATTCTCGGGTGTAGCTAGATCTGTTGGGAGGACTGATCCATCGGTCAGTCGACGTACCGCACGTACGTGTTTAGAATAAATGGTGTTTATGTCTTCTTGTGTTTTAAGTTTGATGATCTATGTTACCTGGATTTGTGTATGATTGTAATGCTGCATATTTATATTGCAGTTTTTTCTTCTTAATTAAGGTCTTTGATTTAGCATACATTTTGTGTATGCATGCATCTTTCGTTTTAGCAATTTAGCGAAACAATTACTAATAACGATACTAAATGTGCTTCAAATCACAACAAGCTAGAGTCAATTATAGAACAAAATATAGACATGTTTATGGAGGATCCATCTCAAAAATATTAAGACCCTTTTCGAGATAAATTTTTTTTGTAAGGGATAATGACCATTTACACAATTTTGGGGTTAATTAACCTCACTTACTCAAACACTCTAAGAGATTGTCCACTTACCCAAACACTTTAAGAAATTATTTTCCTAATACCCAATTAATTATTATTTTTTATTTCTTTTAATTTAGTTTTGAGACATTTTTGCCCTCTCCTTATTTTTCACGTAGAGAGAAAAGTCATCGGAGACCTTGCCGGACTCCGATGACCAATGGCCGGCTGCGGACTCTGGTGACCGGTGACCAGAATCCAGAGACCGGTGACAGGAATCCGGCAACCGGTCATCGGAATCCGGATATCGGACTAGTGACCGGATTCCGGCGTCTGATTTGATTGCCCCCTAGTAATACCTAATAATCATATTATTGCTCTCCAATAAACATATTACTGCTCCCCAATAAACTTGTTATTGCGGACCAATAATATGTTTATTGGAGAGCAATAATTATTGGCCCGCAATAACAAGTTTATTAGGGATCAATAATTAGTGAAACATGAAGATGTTTTTAATTTTGAAAGTTTTAGTATTGCCCCGTAATAATCTTATTATTGCCCAATAAATATTTTATTGCCCCTAAATAATCTTTTTACTACCCCTCAATAATCTCATTATTATCTTTCAATAATCATTTCCACACATTTAATCAAACACCTTCTGTGCATTACCCAACTCGCCAATTTCGCAATAACCATTCATCAAACAACACTCTATCAGCCTCATTGGGCCTCGGAGCGAGCAAAGCTGATCCATCAGACAGTAGTAATTAACCAAAGAGGCAACAAAATCAGGCTTCAGTGCACTCAAAACCCGAATAACACCCAACGTGCTGTGTGGGGTTTGGGAATCGAGTAGCCTAGCGATGATGACGTTGCAGGTGCGCTGGTCAGGGACACGATCTGAGTCAATAGAGTGGGGAAAGCGGTGGTGGGCTTCTTCGAGGCAGTTGGAGTCGCAGAGAGCGTGGATAACACTGCTGAGGTTGAGCGGGTTGGTGCGGTAGACGCAGAGGCAAAGGTGGTTGAGGAGGTGGAGGGCTTGGTCGACATAGTGGTGGCAGGTGCAGAAGAAGAAGAAGATTGCAAGGACTTGATCAGCAGTGGGAGAAGAAAACAAAGGATCGGTGCGATCAGGTTTGTCGGCGAAGCCGGAGACGAGCGGTGAGAAGAGGCGGTGTCGGAACCGATGGTGAGAGAGAGAGATCGAGGTAAGAATGAGAAGAGGGTGGGCCGGCGAGATCGTCCCTGTCAGTCGGCGCCGGAAGTCGTTCGCAATGGTGAACGAGTTGGAGAGAGAGAGAGAGAGAGAGAGAGAGAGAGAGAGATGTAATTTATTAATTAAAATGAGGGTAATACTGTCAATGGATGTTAGATTAGGTAAATGAGAGTAAAAAACTCTTAGTGGAGTAAGTGGGTAATTTTTATCCTAAAATTGTGTAAATGGTCATTATCCCCAAAAAATTACCTACTAACATCAATTGTAGTTTCTTTGTTATAATCATATCATTGTTATAAAACGAGATTAGTAACATAAATTTTTGTTAGTTCTAAAAAAGCTTCTTATCTTATTTTTATTTTCTTGAAAAGAACAATGAAACTAACTAAGATAAATTTTAGTAGGATTCGGTTCCTCTAAAGTGAGGAGACTATGAATTTCCTTTAATTTCATAAAATCTAGACTCTTTGTCTAATTTAAGGGTTCTAAAACTTGACACATCAATGTTCCACTAATTTTCAGTTTTTCATTTAAACTCCGTTAACTTGGGTGTTAACTATCGTTAACTCGACGCAAAGAAAGAAAAAAAATGCCAATCTTCCACCATGGCCCTTGTGCATGGTATACATCTTCTGACAAAAAATACAGAAATAAATAAAATGCCAATCACGTGCATGGCCCTTGTTCTGCTACATATTGTATGAGCAAAATTCAATTTGGGGCCATACAATTTTGGCGCCTTGTTATGGTGTACAACTAGTGTATATATGTTAGAACAAGGAGCCAAAAAATTAGTGCACAGTCAGAGTCAGCTCGGGCTAAAGTATCATATTAGAAGAGAGGGCAATGAGAATTCGTGAAGTCTGAGTGAGGTAAACGAGCATATTCATCAAAAGAATGAAATTGTTAAAGGAAAAACATAATGTGTGCCTTCGTCAACGCAACTGACGGTGAGGGAATCAAGGAATCAGTGATTACCATCAATCAGCGCAATTACGGATCAATCAGCATTTAGTATCATTAATGTAATCGATATTTCCGTTGTAATTCTATCCCTATATAAAGGGACTATGAAATGAAATGAGTAGACCAATTCCATTTGCATTTTACTTTTACACGTTATCAACACGCTCAGAGCTAATATCCAAGAACAAAACCCTAGAAGAAAAAAAATTATTTTCCACCGCCAACAAAAAAAAAAAAATCTCGGGCCTCAGCTTTGCCCGGCGCTGCAGATCCCGCCTCTCAAACCTCCCTACCTGCGCGCTTGCACCTCAGCCTTGCCCTGCGCCTTGCAGCCTCCCACAGTCGGCCAGATCGACGCCCAGCGAAGGGCAATGTGCTCTCCACACCCAACCCATCATCTTCCTTACCTCTGCCTATCCCGTGCCCGTGCACAACAGCGCACCAATCCAGCGTCCCTAGCACGCTCCGCCTGCACCAGCGCACAGCACCCTCCCAGCACAGCGCCTACACAACCCAGCAGCACTTTGTGCCCTGCCCAGCCTCGCCCCCCCGACGCACAGCCCCGGCGACCCCTCGCAGCCCAGCCTTGCGCCCTGCTACAACCTAGCCCATTGCACTGTTGCTGCTCCTGCACCGAATACCTATCCCAGCAGCCCAGATCACCGATCACCTATGTTTAGTTAGATAAGTTTGATTCTTTTAAGCATGTCTTGTTATTTATGTTTTACATAATTATGTTTAAGCATGTTATGCTATTGTTTATACTTTATTTTGAACATGCCATATATATATATATATATATATATATATTATATATTATTTATGCAATTGTAAGCATGTTTTGTGAATTTTATTTACGCTTATATAATTATTCCTAAGCATGCCTTCATATTCTGCAATTGTTTTCATTTTATTTTATGTATGATATATTATTGCTAATTATATGTGTAGTATATAATTTGTTGTATATGTGTGAAATTTGAGCATGCCATGTAGTTTATTTTTATATATGCTATGTTTAAATGTGCTATGGTTATTTTTAAAATGCAACATATACAATCCGCTTTGCCATGATAATGAAAAGTCATGCGCATTATCCATACACACTTACTGTGATAAAGCATTTTCACATAGCATCGAAAGAAACAAATGTGACCATTACGAATCTTGGTCTTGAAATCTAATTCACATTTTTGGAAAATAATTTACGTGGATGTCTTTATGACTGCGTAATTTATATCTTATCTCTTGTTTATGTAGATGGCTGATCCAACTCGACCTGAATTTGACATCTTGGACTCAGAAGGACTTGATTACCATCGTTGGGTTTTCGATATGGAAATTGCCTTTGTGGCAAAAGACTACACTGCCACCATTACCGACCCCAAAGATGACGACCTATCTAATAAGGTGAAAGCAAATGCCTTAATGTTTCTGAGGTGACATATTGATCCTAGCCTACGCTGAGAGTATCTTCAGTTGAAGACACCCAAAGAACTATGGGATGCCCTTAAGGGACGTTTTGGGAACATTCATGACACTTTGTTGTCTGAACTGGCCGTTCAGTGGAATGGAATCCGCTTGCTTGACTATAAAAAGGTCAATGACTTCAACAAGGACATGTTGCGCTTAAAGACATGTCTCAATTTCTGTAGAAGAGAAATCACAGAAGATGATATGATCTACAAGACTTTTATCACCTTTCCTACTTCAGCACTTATACTAGCCAGTATAAGTTGGAGTATGACAACAAGAGAATCACAACCTTCAATAAGTTAATAAGCCTACTGCAAATGGCTGAGAGACATAATGAGGTTCTCTTGAACAACAATGCCAGGCTCACTGGGACAAAGAAAATTCCCGAGGCTAATTATGGAAAAATGAAAGGTGGAAAGAACTTCAATGCAAGGGGGTTTAGACGTGCTGATCCCTACCCACGTGGCAACAATGCACCACGTGGAAAGGGACATGAGGATCGTGGAAACAAGATGCAAAAGAAAAGAGTTGACAATGAACCATGCTATAGGTGTGGATTCATTGGGCATTGGTACAAGAACTGCCAAGCAAACAACAAAGTAGTAGCCAACTATAAGAGGTATAGAGAGTCTAAAGAACAAGAGACTTACTATATAGAAGAAGGAGGTCATGACCTAGACGTCAACCTTACAATTGCAGACTTCAATGGCAAAGAGGAACTTGCTAAGTCAATGGATGCTCTCAATCTTGACTGATCTGCTTTATTTTCCAAATACAGTTGTGAAGGCATAATGCCTCATTTTTAATTAGACTACTACTTGGTCTTAAAGTTTATTTCAATAATGGTTTGATAAATTAGATTTCTGAACAAGACCTTGATTGGATTATCGTTGGCTTATTAATAAATTTCGAATTTTATTCTGAAGCACTGAATTTATTCAAATTTATTTACTACACATATTTACATGGTTCAAAATAGCACTATAAAGATGTAAAGTAATATACATCTAGAGAAAAATTATTAGAATGAAAAGAATAACATTCTACGCAAATAGAAATATTCTAAAGAATATGAGTTGTATTTTCCTCCCATTTATTTGTAGGGATGAATGGAGGAGAACTTGAGTGCTTAGTTGATAGTGGGACTACCCACACAATATTAAGAAATAGGAAATGATTCATTGAATTAATAGCCTATAATTCCTTTGTGACTACGATGATTGGATCATCACAAGTAATAAAAGGGAGAGGAAGTGCCAAATTTGATGCCTAATGGCACAACATTTCAAGTCACAGACGCTCTATAAGCATCAAGAGCTAATCGAACCTTGTTAAGTTTCAAAGCTATTTGTGTCAACAGTTATCCAGTAGAAACACACTATAAGAATGGAACTGATGAATACCTTGATATTAACTCTAATGAATGTGGAAGGAAATGCATTTTAGAGAAACTTATGAGTCAATCTAGTGGACTGTACCTCACTACGATTCGGATCATTGAATCCTATGCTATCACCAACAATGAAATGTGGAACACTGACTCATACAGGCTTTGGCATGACCGCCTAGGGCACCCCGGTTGTGACATGATGATCTGTATTTTAAAGAACTCATATGGACATCCCTTCTTTCGAGTGAAAAATAAAATGGGAGAAAATTCCGCCACACTGCAAGGTGTCGGTCTTAGTACTGCTCAAATGCAGCCATTGCCTTCTGAAGTACCAGAAGCACTACCTCCCTCCCATTATGCCTCATTGACTATTTCAAAGGCACACCACTCGTTTCGCAAAGCCTGCTCTTTAGCAAAAACAGGATTGAGACCTTCTTATGCTAAAGATACAAAACAAAACATTTCATTCTTACAAAGGATACAAAGAAATATTTGTGGACCTATTCATCAAGGATACGGACCATTCAAGTACTTTATGGTTCTGGTGGATGTTTCGACAATCTGGTCACATGTCGCTTTATTGTCCACAAGTATTGTTGTAAAACTCCTAGCACAGATTATACGTTTAAGGGCTCACCACCCTGATTACCCTATCAAGTCTATAAGGCTTGATAACGCTGGAGAGTTTACATCAAAAGCATTTGATGATTATTGCATGTCTATCGAGATCGATGTGGAGCATCTTGTACCCCATGTGCATACACAAAATGGTCTCGCAGAAGCCACCATCAAAAGGCTACAGATGGTGTTATGCGCACCAACCTGCCTATATCTGCCTGGGGTTATGCAATATTGCACGCAGCTTTACTTATTTGTTTTAGACCCACTGCTAGCCAACCATTTTCTGCGTACCAGTTGGTAACTGGATATGAGGCTGACATTTCACACTTACGCATATTTGGTTGCGTAGTATATGTGCCTATTGCGCCCCCACAGCGCACCAAAATGGGTCCTCAGAGACGATTAAGTATTTATGTTGATACGAATTCCCAACAATTATCCACTACTTGGAACCCTTGACAGACGATCTCTTTACCGCTAGATTTGCGGACTGTCACTTTGATGAGACAGTCTTCCCGTCGTTAGGGGGAGATAGGAAAAAGGATTTTCCAAGGGAACGACAGCATTGTCGTGATCTGTCCCCACTCTGTCTCATTTTGATCCCAGCACTTCACAATGTGAAAGTGAAGTGAAAAGAATAATCGATCTTCATAACGTAGCAGATTCGATGCCTGATGCGTTTACTGATATCGCAAAATTGACAAGATCACATATACCAACTGCAAATGTGCCTGCAAGGTTAGAAGTCCCCAACAAGGGGCACGGTGCCGCAGATAGAGGCACTGCAACCACACTTTGTGGAGGTGTGGTTGAGGCCGTGGCTCCTCAAAGGAAGAGGAGGAGGGCACTTGGTTCGATTGACACTCACCCAAGGAAGAAGAGGGCGAGTAAGGCACAAACCAATCATCAATGTATAGAATCCCTCTCATGAGATTGTCTCTGATTATAGTTATGTCCATGAATCAATACTGGAGGACACTCCGATGTTTGAAATGATTCAAGAGAACAAAGAAATCTCAATGGATTATGAGAGTGCATATGAGTTGATAGAAAGATCTTCCATACACATTGATGATGAATTTGCATACACTATTGCTCAAGAAATCATAGAGTACGATGATATTGAACCATGCTCTGTTGCACAATGTCAACAAAGAGCAGATCAACCTAAATGAAAAGAAGCAATCCAGGCATAATTAGATTCTCTGACAAAGAGACAGGTGTTTGGTCAGGTAGTGCTAACCTCACCAAGTGTAAAGCCTATAGGACATAAATGAGTCTTTGTCAAAAAGCGTAATGAGAAGAATGAAGTCTTGAGGTACAAGGCTCTCCTTGTGGAGCAAGGTTTCTCACAACGCCCTGGAATTGACTATGACGAGACATACTCTCCCGTAATGGACGTTATAACGTTCCGCTACTTAGTTAGCTTAGTAGTTTTCGAAAGACTGGAAATGCAGCTCATGGATGTGGTTACTGCATCCTGATGGCCTTACATTACCCAAGTCAAGTGACTCTAAACCATGGAGTGCGTTTGCAATTAGGTTGAAACGCTCACTTTACCGATTGAAACAATCCGGGCGGATGTGGTATACCTGTCTAAGTGACTACTTGATTAGGAAGGGATATAAGAATGATGAATTATGCCCCTGCGTAATCTTAAAGAAAACAAGTTCCGGATTTGCAATTGTAGCAGTATATGTCGATGATATGAACATAATAGGTCCTCTTGATGAAATAAGAGAAACCGCGAGCTATTTGAAATCTGATTTGAGATGAATGATCTTGGGAAAACTCGATTATGTCTAGGCCTTGAACTAGAACACAGAGTTTGTGGAATACTATTCCACCAGTCTACGTATGTCCAAAAGTCAGGCAATTTAACATGGACAAAGCGCATCCTGCTAGCACTCCCATCATTGGTCGAAGTTTGGATGCAAGGAAAGATCCATTTCGTCCAAAGGAAGATGACGAAGAGGTGTTGAGAGCTAAAATTCCCTATCTAAGTGTAATAGGCTCATTATTGTACTTAGCCCAATGTACTCGACTAGACATTGCATTCTCAGTGAACTTGTTAGCTAGATTTAGTTCAGCGCCAACGCAGCGCCATTGGAATGGTATCAAGAACATTTTCGATACCTAAAATGAACCTTTGACTTGTGACTGTTCTTTTCCTTCAGAGAGACAAGAGGGACCGTAGATGAAACTGCAATCCCTAAAGGAAATGTTGATGGCGAAACCGCTACTCACTACACTAAAACGCCAAATGAAGTTTTGGTCGGTTTTGCTGATGCTGGATATGTCTCTGACCCACATAACGATCGTTCCCAAACTGGTTATGTATTTACCAATGGGAACACGGCGATATCTTGGAGATCAACCAAGCAAACCCTTGTGACTACCTCCTCGAACCACTCAGAGATCATTACTCTACATGAGGCGATTCGTGAGTGTCTATAGTTAAGAACTATCATTACACATATTTGAGGGACTAGTGGTTTGTGTTCTACCACTGAAGAGCCTAATTGCATTTATGAATACAATGCAGCTTGCATCGAACAGATTATATTGTGTGCCTTCGTCAAAGCAACTGACGGAGAGGGAATCAAGGAATCAGTGATTATCATCAATCAGCGCAACTACGGATCAATCAGCATTTAGTATCATTAATGTAATTGATATTTCCGTTGTAATTCTATCCCTATATAAAGGGACTATGAAATGAAATGAGTAGACCAATTCCATTTGCATTTTACTTTTACAGAAATAGCATTTTTAACCATGTTCTCATTAGGTATATGTTGGATGGAGTTGATTTCATGATAACCCTTTCCTTACTTTCTCGGTTATATTTCTTTCCAATTCCCATTTTACCATAAGCTATTCACTTTAATACATTTAAGGACTCTCTAAAAAAGTGTCATTTATTTAGCAATCATTGTAAGTCGTATACAAGGAAACTAGCAACGTGTCTATTTAATTTTCCTGCTAGGACACTTAAAATAGTATCCTTAAAGGTCCAAAGTAAGTGTCCTCATATCTAATAGACACTACAAGAAATCTTAACTTTTGCAACGGGGTTTATATGCAAAGGACTAAAAATTCATTGTATTTGGTGTGATTAAGCAAAGAATGTTACCGTTCCTTGCATTTGTTTGAGATAATATACAAAGATGTTTCAAAACCATATCATGTCAAACCTTCAGACAATAAGTACCATGAGATTATTGCAGTTAATGTAGAAACAGAACATAAGCAACGAGCAGCAACCAATCTAACTCCAGTGGTACACTTTTAAGTATTGAATCATGTTATTTGCTTTTATTTATTCATGATTTTAAGTTTGTTTTTTAGGAGAAGATGGAGGCTGAGAGGAATGCTCTTATAGAGAAGTTGTACCGAGAGGCACCCAAGGGTACTCCACATGATTCTATCAAACTGAATTTGGAAGCAGAGTTTCCAATAATGGCTAAGGAGCTCGGGAGGAAGGGTAGGATGATCTATGGCATTGGTAACGTCCCTTACATACATTCTAACACGCACAGAGTATCTGCATGTGCTAGCACCAATTCTGAGGTACTTGAATTACGTGCTCTTATCAACCAACTTAACTTCAACATGCTCAGTATGAAGGAACAAAATGGACACTTAAAGTCTCAAGGGGAAAGTTTATTAAGGCAATCTCCTGGAAAGATGAGTGAGGATGACTTCCCCCACCCTAGCACTAACTTCAAAGACTTTGCTTCAGTAGTTTGGGTGAGCATTTTCTGGTCTTTTGGTCTGATGTCCCTTTTTGTGTAGTTATAGCTTTTTACCTTGATTATGGTATTATTGTCCAGCAATACTCAAGTAAATCCAATGTGTCCCTTTTGAGTAATGCAAGCTGACACATAACTAGGATGAAGATCGGAACTTTGGTGGATTTACTTGAGTTTTGACCTTCAGCCTCGCTCGAACAGATATGACATCTAAATTACATTAGTGTAGCTAGCATAGGCTATGCAGCTTCTAACTTTTCATGTACAAGTGAACAAATTGATTATATATATGAAGCAGTTGTTTATATCTAATCTTCTTATAAACACTAGTGTACGTGGTAAAGCTTAGCTTAAACTTTTAATGTAGCATACGAAGAATTTCTTTTATAATCAATTTATTTTGTATTATTTTATTTTTCTATTGCCTAAAAAATCAATTTATATTTAATTAAAAGAAATTATTCAAGGAATGCATGTTCACAAATTCCTTGCAATAGCTTCCTCAAAAGCAAATGCAAAGACTAATATACAAAGAAATTTCCTTGTATTTGTTATTTCCAGACTTATATTATTATGAAAATGGAAGGAAATTCTTTGTATATTAGTCTTTGCATTTGGGGAAGTACTGAAAATTCCTTGCAAATGGTTTAATGCAAGGACTGATATGCAAGGAGGTTATCCTTACATAATGATAAAGGCAATAAGGACAAATTCCTTACAAATGGGTGTCCAAGATGCAAGGAATTTTATATCGCTGTATTTGCTCTTTTACAAGGGCATCTTTGCAAGGACCCTAGCAACGAATTTATTCCTAGCAATTGGTGTTATGCAAGGAATTCTCACTCTTTTGCAAAGAAAAAATTCATTGCATAACACCAATGACTTATATAATGACTTTTGAAAAGCTAAATTATGTAATGACTTTTTTTGACGAAGTGGTGTTAGCTCAGTGGTTAGAGCACCCACTACCTAATGACGAAATCATGGGTTCGAGTCACCATGGGGGCAGGAGTGAAATCTTTTGATCCTCTTTAAAAAAAAGAGAACACTATTACAATATGCATATAGAATAAGACCGATCTAAGGAGAATCAACTACAAAATAAAATTAAAAAGAATTATAACAACTATACTAATTTTCTCATCATTAGGTCTGTTTTATCAACCTTAAATGCATCCAAAGTTGCAAGAACTCCAATGATTTGTCCTTGACTAAACAAACAAGCCAATAAACAAAAATTTAGATAATTAATACAATGTACGTATCTGCTATAAGATTTCTGTTATATACCTAGAAGCCAAAACTAAAGCCATCTGATCTACAATTCAGTTACATTGTCAATACATTTGTGCGCAGCTCTCTACAATAGCTAATGATAGAGATCTGTCATGCATGCATATTATTGGCATCTTTCATCATATTATTTAAGCAAAAAGAAATGCATGAGTTAAACATTTTTCCTTTGATACTAATAATATGATCAACATCCTTGCTTTAACCTACTGAGACAATATATAAGACAACATATAATATTAAAGACTAAGGAAAACTGAAATTATATACAAACTAATTGGTTACGTATTAAAATTCTTGTCAGGTGTAGCTAAAACAGAGAACAACTATATATACTTTGTAAATGGACATATATGCAGTATATGCATGGTCTTTCTAGAGGATTTTTGTATCTACTCTCTGTGAGTCCCTGAAATGCTGAAGTTAACATAGGCAAGGTAGTTTGGCATAATCTATCATAGCTAGGCGCATGACATAATCCATCATAAATACATGTAACCTCATATCCTATCCTTTACAAATGTGAGCAGGGAATACTAGTTGTAAGGTTGATCATGATGCGGATATCCCTAGTGCGAGAAGCGTCAGAACACCATGCTGCTTATGTATGATTTAGCGAACTGATCGAGTCTGCAATGTACTTGATTTAGTAATTAAGTATACTATTGGCTGGCTATGATCTAAAAAGAAAAAAGCTAATGCCAAACCCTACTAGCTAGTGACTCATAGGGTAAGTAAAACTTAAAAGGCAAACTTAAAACTAGCTGACGTACTATTCGACCTCTTAAGTTTATCCATCATTCTGATAATATAGCACGCCGGCTAAGCTTCAGTACACAGCTTTGTAAGGGCTGGTGAGGTTGTAGTGTAATCTCATCTCATTCTCAACACACACACACACACACACACACGGATAACAAGAATAGAAGATATGTATGGAGGGTTGCATCACTTGCATAGTTGCATGGGCATGTTTTCGACTCTCTTAGTCTCTTAGTGCTCCTCCCTGTGGAGGGTTGCATGCATGGGCCGGGCCTGTTTTTGACTCTCTCGGTGGTCCTCGTCCTGTTGGCTACTGGTATTAATAAAAGCACATATCCTTCTGAGATTTATTACGTCTTACATACTATTTTGATCTTAATTTCTATATGTACATGAACTTGTAGTTCGAAATTGAATATTACTAATGTGTGTACATACATGTGTTACATGCATGCAGGGACGGGGCCAAATGCAATGGTTTCTAAGGTTGCGACTGATAAGTCTCTGGGCAGCACGTTCATTGGAACTTGCTTTAGGGATAGCGACTGTGCCGCTGTTTGCCGAACTGAGGGCTTCATCACCAGAGGCGCCTGCATTACGTGGTCATCGCCAGTGATGCAGCAACTAATCACTCTCAACTAGCAGTGTTGGGAGGATGGATTGGCTGGTGAACATTGATGTATCCATTGGTGAGTCGACGTACACGCTGTTTGAAACAATGTGGCCCAATTGTATGCAATGGGTTTGTGTTGTGATGTATGTTTTAAGTAAACTATATATATATATATATATAGGAATTTTTTCAGGTGCGGACGTCCGTACCGAATTTTCGGTAAATGCTGGTCGCATCCTCCAACCAATTCCCACAAAATCCTCCTTGAACCCATCTCAACTAGAGGACATGCCCGTGGAGTGTAGGTTCGCTTGGGTGTTTGTCACCCATGGTTGATGTTGGAAGGCTGCGAAACAGCTTCGAGCGGCGGAGAGAGAAATCCGCTTTGCTTCGGAGATGGACGCCGATAATGGAATCCCAAGCCATAGCGGCTAGGGTTCATTGTTCTCGTTCAATTTGAATGAAGTTTGGAATTTTTTAATTATGATATTAAGAACCTGAGACGGACTGTATATATATATATATATATATATATATATATATATATATATATATATATACTAATTAACAACATATCTTAATATCATAATTAAAAAATTCCAAACTTCATTCAAATTGAACGAGAACAATGAACCCTAGCCGCTATGGCTTGGGATTCCATTATCGGCGTCCATCTCCGAAGCAAAGCGGATTTCTCTCTCCGCCGCTCGAAGCTGTTTCGCAGCCTTCCAACATCAACCATGGGTGACAAACACCCAAGCGAACCTACACTCCACGGGCATGTCCTCTAGTTGAGATGGGTTCAAGGAGGATTTTGTGGGAATTGGTTGGAGGATGCGACCAGCAAGAGGGCGCCTCAAGGCCCTGAAAGACTGACAGACTCAAGGAAGAAGATCAAAATTGGTGTTGCTGATCTTTGGCATGAAATAGGGTGGACTGGATCTCGGCCTCTGAGGCTTGTAGGCAACGCAATGCTTTTAGTATTCTTCTGGAGATGAGAGCGGTGAAGAGAAGAACGCCGCTGGTTTGATTTTGGATGGGTGTTGAAAGCGGCAGAGGGGCGCTCAGAGTTGAGGTTTTCCGGGTTGTTGTGGCTCGACATACAACGATGATTGATTTCCTGCTTCGATCTGTAGGGATGATGGTGATAGGCAGCGCACACCAATTGAAGGCGGTGAACATGGTGGCCATCGCTGATGAGGCAGGATGGGTGCCCATATCAGTTGGGAGGCCCAACTTTAATTGGGTGCCTAAACTGACCCTAAAGCCCATATCACTTTTGAGGCCCAAACCAATGATGATGGCCAATTGGGTGTCCTCAGTTTTTGGGAATGTTGCTTAGATCTGGGCTCATTTGTGGATCAGAATCATGGGCTCTTATTCCCTAGGGTTTCGTATTTGGGACCCCGGTAGCTTCATTCAACAATCTACGTCTATGTTTGACTTTGTTAGCCTGCAAATTATGATGTTTTCTCTTTACATCTTGATAATGGAAGCTTCTGGCGCATCGCAATTGAGCGCATTGGCAAAAGAAATTTTCACACAAAATTATCTCTTTGTAGGGTAAATGGGTAATGTTGTAGTTTGTTAGGCTCCTTGTTTAAGTGAGCTTTAATGTCTTAAGCGAATGGTGCATGATTCCCGTTTTCTGGGAAATTTGTAAGTGTCGTTCTGGCATGCGATTATCAATGAAATCTTTATTTACTCAAAAAAAAAAAAACAACGTCTTAATATCTATCTAATAGGGAGTCGTCAATTAATCCATCGATCTATTTGTCATTGAACTAACTAAGTACGTACAGTTTAAAATAGAAACGGTTTAGATTTAGAATAAATGGTGTTTGTATCTTGAGTTTTTAGTTTGGTGATCTATGGAACAGGGATTTATGTATGATTGTAATGCCGCACATTTATGTTGCAGTTTTTTTCTTCTTAAGATTTTTCGTGTTAGCAGATATCAAGTGTATGCATTGATAATTCGTTTTGGCAATATGAAGAAACAACTATTAATAACGTTACTAAATGTGCTTCACATCATAATAAGAGTCAATTGTAAAACAAAATATAGACATGTTTATGGAGGATATAATGTGATCCTCAGAGTTATCACAAAAGTTTCGGAGGTACTCTGCGAAATAAATAAAAAAAGGTCTATTAACATCAACTATAAGAAATTCATCATCGATCAATTGTAGTTTTATTTGTTATAAGCATATCATCATTATAAAAGGTTTGGAATTGGATGCTTGTGGTTGAGGTGAAGCTATTGAATTTCGGATCATGAGACGATTAGAGATAGCTTGAATCACTCCAAGGTGGAGATTGTTGGAAAAAGTGTGGCTTAGATAAAAGCCCTTTGGAATCTCACATTAATTAGAAAGGTGAAGAGTCATCCTCGGGTTATAATAAGGAATAGTACCAGAAATACTAATGCCGAGGCATTTTGTATTAAAACCTCATAC
Source organism: Rosa multiflora (assembly GCA_002564525.1). Lineage (NCBI taxonomy): Eukaryota > Viridiplantae > Streptophyta > Magnoliopsida > Rosales > Rosaceae > Rosa > Rosa multiflora. The sequence goes on along the minus strand of BDJD01001393.1, from coordinate 48,944 downwards.
CCATTCTTTACTAGGTGGCTAAAGTGGGGGAAGTATCGGCATTATTGAATCCGTGTGTAGGACTCATTTGCCGCTTCCACACAGTACTCATACACACCCACATAGCTAGATAAGAAGAATAAGAAAAGATATGGAAGGTTTCATGCGTTTGTTTTCGACTTTCTTCGTCGGTCTCCTGCTTCTGGTGGCTACAGCTGGTATTATTATCATCTATATCCTTCTGAGATTTGCGTGTTACACTTGATCTTACTTTCGGCATGTACATAAACTTGTAGTTTGAATAATATTATGTGTGTTTGAAATGCAGGGATAGGACCAAATGTAATGGTTGCTGAGGCTAGAACTTGTGAGAGTCAGAGCCTCAAGTACGAGGGAATGTGCTTGAGAGAGAGCCACTGTGCATCTGTTTGCCAAACTGAGGGGTACAGTGGAGGCGACTGCCACGGTCTCTATAGCATATGTGTCTGTACCAAAGATTGTCAATGAGTAATTATTAGTATTACTGTATTAGTCGTCACTCTAGGCTAGCTATATTGGCCGGAGAGTACTGATCCATCGGTCAGTCCACGTACCATACCTAAGTGTTTAGAATAAATGGTGTTTGTATCTTGAGTTTTTAGTTTGGTGATCTATGGAACAGGGATTTATGTATGATTGTAATGCCGCACATTTATGTTGCAGTTTTTTTCTTCTTAAGATTTTTCGTCTTAGCAGATATCAAGTGTATGCATTGATAATTCGTTTTGGCAATATGAAGAAACAACTATTAATAACGATACTAAATGTGCTTCACATCATAATAAGAGTCAATTGTAAAACAAAAATATAGACATGTTTATGGAGGATATAATGTGATCCTCAGAGTTATCACAAAAGTTTTCGGAGGTCCTCTGCGAAAAAAAAAAAAAAAGGTCTATTAACATCAATTATAAGAAATTCATCATCAATTGTAGTTTTATTTGTTATAAGCATATCATCATTATAAAAGGTTTGGAATTGGATGCTTGTGGTTGAGGTGAAGCTATTGAATTTCGGATCATGAGACGATTAGAGATAGCTTGAATCACTCCAAGGTGGAGATTGTTGGAAAAAGTGTGGCTTAGATAAAAGCCCTTTGGAATCTCACATTAATTAGAAAGGTGAAGAGTCATCCTCGGGTTATAATAAGGAATAGTACCAGAAATACTAATGCCGAGGCATTTTGTATTAAAACCTCATACCCATTCTTTACTAGGTGGCTAAAGTGGGGGAAGTATCGGCATTATTGAATCCGTGTGTAGGACTCATTTGCCGCTTCCACACAGTACTCATACACACCCACATAGCTAGATAAGAAGAATAAGAAAAGATATGGAAGGTTTCATGCGTTTGTTTTCGACTTTCTTCGTCGGTCTCCTGCTTCTGGTGGCTACAGCTGGTATTATTATCATCTATATCCTTCTGAGATTTGCGTGTTACACTTGATCTTACTTTCGGTATGTACATAAACTTGTAGTTTGAATAATATTATGTGTGTTTGAAATGCAGGGATAGGACCAAATGTAATGGTTGCTGAGGCTAGAACTTGTGAGAGTCAGAGCCTCAAGTACGAGGGAATGTGCTTGAGAGAGAGCCACTGTGCATCTGTTTGCCAAACTGAGGGGTACAGTGGAGGCGACTGCCACGGTCTCTATAGCATATGTGTCTGTACCAAAGATTGTCAATGAGTAATTATTAGTATTACTGTATTAGTCGTCACTCTAGGCTAGCTATATTGGCCGGAGAGTACTGATCCATCGGTCAGTCCACGTACCATACCTAAGTGTTTAGAATAAATGGTGTTTGTATCTTGAGTTTTTAGTTTGGTGATCTATGGAACAGGGATTTATGTATGATTGTAATGCCGCACATTTATGTTGCAGTTTTTTTCTTCTTAAGATTTTTCGTCTTAGCAGATATCAAGTGTATGCATTGATAATTCGTTTTGGCAATATGAAGAAACAACTATTAATAACGTTACTAAATGTGCTTCACATCATAATAAGAGTCAATTGTAAAACAAAAATATAGACATGTTTATGGAGGATATAATGTGATCCTCAGAGTTATCACAAAAGTTTTCGGAGGTCCTCTGCGAAAAAAAAAAAAAAAGGTCTATTAACATCAATTATAAGAAATTCATCATCAATTGTAGTTTTATTTGTTATAAGCATATCATCATTATAAAAG
>BDJD01001393.1:0-34971 GCA_002564525.1 Rosa multiflora | reverse complement strand
TGATCATTGATACTCAAAATCCGTCTCATGAAGATATTTTGGATTGTGGTTATGTCCAAGAGACATCGTTGGGGGACGCCTCAATGTTAGAACCAATTCCTAAGAATATAGAGATCTCTACGAACTACACTAGTGTACATGAGGACGTGGAATTATTGAGACCAATGACATCGAACCTTACTCCGTTGAAGAATGCCAACGTAGAGAAAATTGGCCTAAATGGAAAGATGCGATCCAGGTTGAATTGGATTCACTAACGAAGAGGAAGGATTTCGTGCCTGAGATGCCAACACCTCCTAACATAAAACCTATTGACATTAATAGGTCTTCGTTAGATAGCGTGATGAGAAAAAGAGATGGCAATCTCGGGTTATGGCGCAAGGTTTCTCACAACGCCCTGGAATCGACTACGAGAAGACATATTCTCTCGTAATGGATGTCATTGCACTCCACTGCCTTGTCAGTTTGGTAGTTTCCAAATAACTGAACATGCATCTTACGAATATGGTCACTACGTATCTCTATGGGGATCTAGATACGGAATATAATTAAGGTTCTTGTGGACTTTGTTTACCCAAGTCAAGTGGCTCTAGACTACGGAGCGCATTTACAACGAAGGTTGAAATGCTCACTAAAATGACTACTTGATTGGGAAGGGATATGATGAACTATGCCCATGCGTTGCCATGACAAGTTCCGGATTTGCAATTGTTGCGGTTTATGTTGATAAACATAATTGGAACCCTTGAGAGTTAAGGGAAACCGCTGAACACCTGAAATCCCAGTTTGAGATGAATGACCTTGGGAGAACACGGTTTTGTCTAAATTCAGAATTTGTATACCGTTTCAATAGACATTTTTGATAAAGTCAAAAATGCACTCCCATGGTCGTCCGTAGTCTTGGCCCTAAAAGGGATCCGTTTCGTCCCCGGGATGATGACGAAGACGTGTTAATAGCAGAAGTGCTTATTTATGTACAATAGGCGCATTATTGTACTTAGCACAATACAAGACCGGACACCTCAATTCTTATGAACTTGTTGGCTAGATATAGCCTCGCGCCAACGCAACACCATTAGATTGGTATAAAGACAATCTTTCGATATTTGAGATGTACGATTGATATGGGTTTGTTCTATCCCTATAGAGAAAAGAGATGACGGAAGTGTAGGATCGGACCCCACAAGGCAAAATGCCACCTTCTGGAGCTGCTTAACCTAACGACGTTGTTCACGTCACCTTCCCCAATAACACTTCGTCTCGCCAGAAACCAAAGAAAACTGTTTGACAAATCCAACTCTTTCCGGCAAAGCAAACTATCTATTCGGACGCCGGTTGGTTCTCTTTAGCTATGAATGTGTTTAAGGATATCGACATAATGTGTGCCTCTACAAACTAGGGTTTAGAGTTGTAATAGGAATGTGTTTTAGGTATTCAATTGTAATCGGATTCTATTACCTTTTGGGTACCTTATAACTCCCTATTTAAAGGGCTCCTATTATCGATGATAACACACAATTCTATTCTCCTACAACAAATGCTACCCATATTAATGGACCCGGATCCTCCATCGACCCTTACCATTCGACCCGGAGCTGCTTAACCTAACGACGTTGTTCACGTCACCTTCCCCAATAACACTTCGTCTCGCCAGAAACCAAAGAAAACTGTTTGACAAATCCAACTCTTTCCGGCAAAGCAAACTATCTATTCGGACGCCGGTTGGTTCTCTTTAGCTATGAATGTGTTTAAGGATATCGACATAATGTGTGCCTCTACAAACTAGGGTTTAGAGTTGTAATAGGAATGTGTTTTAGGTATTCAATTGTAATCGGATTCTATTACCTTTTGGGTACCTTATAACTCCCTATTTAAAGGGCTCCTATTATCAATGATAACACACAATTCTATTCTCCTACAACACATTATCAGCACAAGTTCTAACCCTAGAATAGAGGGCTGGGATCACTTCGAGGGGATCAACCTCCAATATTTAAATTGAACACTTCATTCATTCTGCTTCTCAAGATAATACATACATCTTCTTAGAGCAAGTTCACCGGGTTCTCTCATGCCCGAGCAACACGTCAAAAGCAGGCCTGGGGGAAGATATTTTGACTATTCATACTTCCACCGGTGTTGGGGCAAGACCACAGTGGGAGACCCAGGACACCATCTCGGGCACCATGGTGACTGAGGCCGTGACCCAGGATGCCACGCTGGCCCAAAAAGAAGAAGTGAGGGGAGACGCGCCAGGACCCAAAAGTGCATGACAGTCGCTTGTCCTCTAGCAGAAACAAGGCTGCAGTGCGCCAGTGCGTGGGAGTGGGGATTTTGTCAGGTTGTGGCATGTAGGTGGGTGACGTGGCCTGTAGCCATTGGAAGCCTTGAAAATGTGAAGCCAACGGTCCACAAATCTGGACCATTGGTTTTAATTATGAATGGGATCTAATGGTAAATGATTAAGGAGTTAGATAAGGTTAAAATATATATATATATATATATATATAGTAATTAGTAATTGTTAGATTACAACGGTAACAAAAAAAAATATGACAAAAATTTCCTATAAATAAATTGTCGGTGGTCTACATGTGATAAAAGTGTCGGTGGAGTTATAAAAAAAAAATTGGCTAAAATTGAGTCGTCGATGGATATATCATTTTTCTATCCATAAACTTTTTTTTGGTTGGATTTCCAAAATGTTCATCAATAGTATTTATTTACATCATACATTTCTTATTCACACTAAAATATATATATATATATATATATATTCGATGAACAGTAACTGACTAGTGACCCTGAACCAACAGGTGGAAGCAAAGATTCAGTGGCAATGAATTTCCTGTCCTGGTGACCCAACGGGTGAACTTGCTCTTATAGGGACCAGATGCACGTTCTAGAGTATGACCCCTAGAAGACCACACCCATAATTAACATTGGGAAATACCAACCCTAATAATTACAATGGAAAACACAAACTTATTTAATATCATAGACTATTAGGAAATTATAGAGAAGTAGACATTTTTCAAGAATTCACCGACTCTACCATTCCACCCCTATGAAAACAAACCTTTTCCTCAAGGTTGGGATGTAATGAAGTCGGGGAACTTCTCCTTGATTGAATCATAAGGCTCCCATGTAGCATCCTCAACAGGTAAGTTTGCCCACTTGATGAGAAGGTCCACATCAGCTCGATTGTTGCGCTTAACAAGCCGACGCTCTAGGAATGCTACTGGTTCAAATTTAGTCTCCCTAGTAAGAGAAACATCTGGGAGATGACTCTGGATAGAAACTTGAGCTCCCAATTTCTTCTGAAGCCATGAAACATGGAACATAGGATGGATTTTAGCATCATCTGGTAAATCAAGCTTGTAGACAACTAGTCCGATGCGTGCAAGGACTTTGTAAGGACCATAAAAATGAGGAGATAATTTCTTTGATGCACGTACTGTAACAGAGGTTTGCTTATAAGTCTGAAGACGCAGGAATACCCAATCACCTACCTCAAACTGTCGTTCACTACGGTGCTTGTCAGCTTGATGCTTCATTCTAGCTTGTGCATCAACCAAATTATGCTTCAAGAGTTCTAGCATTCTGTCTCTATCTCTGAGGTCACAGTCCACTTGATGAACACTCGAGCTACCATGGGTATAGGAAGTAATGAGTGGAGGGGGATGTCTATAGAGAGCCTCAAAGGGAGTTTTCTTGATGGATGAGTGGAATGTTGAATTATACCACCACTCAGCCCAAGGGAGCCAACGAACCCAATCTTTTGGCAGATCACTGGTAAAGCACCTTAAATAAGTTTCCAAGCACCGATTCAGTTGTGTTCCTTGTAAACGAAAGAGTTCCTTCCAGAAAGTGCTAGTGAACACTGGGTCTCGGTCACTAACTATTGAATGGGGCATCCCGTGCAGCTTGAAGATATTCTCAACAAACAATTGAGCCACAGTAGCAACAGTATATGGATGAGATAAAGGACAAAAGTGTGCATACTTGGTGAGATGATCAACCACCACATAGATGACATCTTTTCCTTGAGATAGGGGCAGTCCCTCCACGAAATCCATTGAAATGTCTTCCCAAACATGTTTTGGAATTGGTAAGGGCTGCAAAAGACCCGAACTAGCCACTGTTTCATCCTTGTTCCTTTGACAAGTATCACACTCTTCAACAAACTTCTTTATTTTCTTACTCATACCCTTCCAGTAAAAGGCACGAGAGACTGTTTTGTATGTTCGAAGGTAACCAGAATGTCCCGCTGTGGGTGAAGCATGGAATTCATGGAGTATTAATGGTTTTTGAGCTGAATGAGCCACTAGAACAATGCGACCCTTGTGTCTAAGGCAATGTCTTAAAACGCTGAGGCGTAGGGCGAGGCGTTTTCCAGTGAGCCTCAGCAAGGCGTAAGCCTTACGCATAAATGACCTATATTCATGTAATTACTACTCTTATATACACCACATTAAGAGTAACCAAAAGAATATTACTAATTGTCATTCACTCACAATAAATGAAGTACTAGAAGCATATGATTCAACAAAATTACCAACATAAAATGAAATCAAGGATTTAAAGTACAAACACCAAAGATAAAGAAAGTTCAAACACCAAAGACCAAGAACAAAAAGTACTTCAACTCCCCCGGAATTGGTTTAGTCCATTTCCAAGCATGATCTTTCTTTGTTGTCCCACTAGTAGTAGTACTAGAACTCATTGTTGCTGCACTAAACATAACATCCTATCAATTGCATATAAAATAACAATCTAGGCAAAGTAAATAAAACAACATTAGTAGACAAGCCTATTATATATAGACAATCTGGAGATAACAATTAAGCAAACAATATATGGGTACAATCAACACAACAACAATAGTAACCAAATCAACATCTGGGCAAGGAGTCTGATGCAATCTAGGCAGCTAATTTGGACAATACCAACCAACATCTATGCATTCAGTCAATGATACAATACCAACCAATATCTATGCATTCAACAATTCCGAATTACTTGTAACAATCAAAAATCTAATATTCACAAAGCCTTTACAAAGCAGAGCCTAAACATTCAAACTTAAAAGTGCGAAAATCAATTGAACTGTACCTTCAAATCTTGTCTGCAAGTCGAACTCCAAATCTGCAAGCACCTCTTCAAGTCTGCAAATCAAACTCTAATAATCGAACTCCAGTAATGGAAGTCCAAGTCTGCAAATTGAACTCCAATAATCGAACTCGAAGTTTGTGAATCGAACTCCAATTCGAACTTGAAGTTTGCGAATCGAACTCCAAGTCTGCAAATCGAACGCCAAATCGAGCTCCAAGTCTGCAAATCGAACACCAAATCGAACTCCAAATCAAACTCCAAATCGAACTCCAATAGTCGAACTTGAAGGCTGCAAATCAAACTCCAATAATCAAACTCCAAGTTTGAAAATAGTCTCCTTGGTCTCCTTTACAGCCAAATCCTTTAGAAAGATAATGGGATTTGCATCAGATTGCTGTCTTTTATCTATTTGGAAGTGCGAAAGATGAAATGGGTTGGAACGATGTCCTCTGCTCGGTGTCGTGCTACCTAGGCAGGTCTTTAAGCCTTAAAAACCCAAAACGATGTCGTATTGGAAAAGACCCCCAAAAAAAAAAACACTGCGAGTGTGCCTAGGACGCCTCAGGCGTCGTTTTTTGTGCCTTGGAAGCCTTGGTCGCCGCCTCAGAAGCCTCGTCACCTTATCATTGAAACTCACTCAATTTAAGGGTTGATTTCCGCTTTTTAGGCCTTAGGCGCATCTCAAGGCGCGTTTTTTTAATTCATACTCTAAGGTCTGTTCCATCCCATGTATAGTGACGAACGATACTTATTGGCTCTTTTTGTATCTTACGAATCAGTTCTTGCACCTCATTGTCTTCCCTCCATTCCCTCCTTATGTCATCAATTCCTGCAAAAATAGGGGCTGAAATTGCTGAGAGTTCAACTTGTTCCGGCAACCGTGATAATGCATCTGCCACCACATTCTCAACTCCCTTCTTGTAGATTATTTCATAGTCATATCCCATAAGTTTAGATACCCAACGCTGTTGTTCCATTGAGGAAATTCTTTGCTCCAAGATGTATTTGATGCTTTTATGATATGTTTTAATCTGAAAATTTCTCCCAATAAGATAAGGTCGCCACTTGGTAACAGCATGCACTATTGCCATCATTTCCTTGTCGTAAACTAACATTTGTTGGTGTAATGGAGAAAGAGCCTTGCTTGTAAAAGCCAGCAGTCGACCTTCTTGCATTAGGACAGCACCAATCCCTACTCCAGAAGCATCACACTCGAGCACAAATACTTTATGAAAGTCTGGTAAGGCCATAACTGGGATTGTGGTCATTGCTGATTTCAATTTGACAAAGGCATTCTTAGCTTCTGAATCCCATTTAAATGAATCCTTCTTTAGAAGCATTGTTAATGGGGCATTGATCTTTCCATAGTCCTTAACAAATTTCCGATAATAACCAGTCAATCCAAGGAATCCTCTTAGTGCTCGAACAGTCTTTGGAGTTGGCCAATCCACCATTACTTTAATCTTTGAAGGGTCTGCTGCTACACCTTTTGACACAATATGGCCAAGAAATTCCACCTCCTCTGATCCAAAGCTGCATTTGGATTTCTTAACAAACAGAGAATTCTCCCGAAGGAGATCAAGAACTATACGCAGATGATTTAAGTGGGCATCCCATGATGAACTATAGACAAGAATACCATCAAAGAATACCAAAATGAACTTACGAAGATATGGCCGGAAGATATCATTCATCAAGCTTTGAAAAGTGGACGGGGCATTTGTAAGCCCAAACGGCATGACTACGAACTCATAGTGACCATCATGGGTTCTAAAGGCAGTTTTTGCTATGTCTTCTTCATGTACCCGAATCTGATGGTATCCAGCTCGAAGGTCTAGTTTGGAAAAATATTGAGCTCCACCGAGTTCATCTAGCAGTTCCTCCACCACCGGAATAGGATATTTATCCTTTACTGTCATTTTATTTAGCACCCGGTTGTAGACACATAGTCTCCAAGAACCGTCTTTCTTGCTAACCAATAATACTGGGCTAGAGTGTGGGCTAACACTCGGCTGAATAATCCCTGCTTCCATCATCTCCCTAACCATCTTCTCAATTTCTGTTTTTTGTATGTATGGATAGCGATATGGTCTGACATTAGCTGGTGTACTTCCTGGTAGCAAGGGAATACGATGATCATGTGTGCGCTTGGGAGGAAGTCCTTAGGGTGCTTCAAATACATCTGTGAATTCTGACAAAAGATCCTCCAATTCCCGAGGCTTTGTCTCTGAATATTGGGGCCTCATGCTCCATAATTGTGCCAAAAATATTTCGGGCCCTTTTTTGAGAATTTGTTCCATCTGATGAGAACTGGCACTTGACACTTCACCAGAACCTTTTCCCGGAATAAAATATTTCTTTACATTCAAAGTAAATTTCATAGCAAGTTTAGCAAAGTTCCAGATGATATCACCTAAAGTTCGTAGCCATCGTGCGCCAAGAACTTTAGGTCCTTGGTCCAAGTCATACCCATCTAATGGCAACAAGAAGAAAGGAGCTGTGATTTTCTGACCTTGAACCAAAATTTCCACATTGGGGCATCTCCCAGAGCAAGTCACTTTGAACACCTTGCATTCAATGGTTGAACAGGCTAGTCGCTTCGCCAACTTTATGTTAAGGAAATTATCAGTGCTACCCGAATCAATGAGAACAGTTACTGATTATTGTTTCTTCACATAGCCTTCAACTCGCATGGTCTGTGGATTTGCATACCCGGCCAAGGCATGAACAGTAATGGGAAATTGATAATTGATTATACGCATTTATATGCGTGTAATTATATCTAAAACACTAGAAGTAAGCAAATCTCCATGACAATTAATATGTAATTAATCTATTTTTATTTATTTTGTAGAAAATAAGCAGAATTGCTTAAACGAAAGAAAATGGTGCGAGATTGGAGCAAATTGGAGTTTCCGACAAAAGGACGAAATAGTCAATGTGGGTCAACCGTGGTTAATGTCATCAAGGGAGTGGAATTCAATTGCTTCTGAGAGTATGTGTGGAAGTGCATGGCGACGAGAGAAGAAAGAAGAGAGAAGAAGAAGAAAAAAAAAAGAAGAGAGAAAGCAAAACAAAATAAAAGAGAAAAGGAAAAGAAAAAGAAAAAAAATCTGCATGACGTCAGCACACCATTCCCTTTTCTTTTTCCCTTCTTCCTTCACCACGTGCTGCCTCTTCTTTTTGTTTTTATTTTTATTTTTATTTTTCCTCTCTCCAATCACTTGCTGCCACATGTCCTTTTCTATCTCTCCCTCTTGCAGCCACACAAATCCATTTCCATCCACTTCTTCCTCTCTCACGCGGAGATCCCATTCCAATCCCCTTTTTTTTTTTTCTTTTGAGCCGCACCAAATCACCACATAAATCTCTTTCTCCATTTTTCTTCCTTCTCATCTTTGCTTCCCTCCTCACCAAAATCTCTTCACCTCACCAAAATCCATCCCTCCTCACCAAAATCTCTTCACCTCACCAAAATCCATCCTCACCTCACCAAAATCTCTTCCTTCTCATCTTTTCTTCACCTCACCAAGATTTTCTTCACCTCACTAAGATCTACCTCACTAAGATTCCATCTTCTCATCAATTCCACAAATTTCAAAGAGGAAGCCCAAGCATCAAGAATTTCATTACCATTAAATCTGGGTAAAAGTGGGGAGTCATAAATTAAGGCTAGTCATAATTGCTTTATAGCAATTTGTGGCTTGTTCTTGTTACTCCTACCTCTCTTCACTTTGTTCCTCTTAAAATTATGTATATTGATGTTTGTTTATTGATGGGTAGTGAGTAGATTTGTTGTTGGGGGTTAGGGTTGTGTGCCCTAGCCCAAATTTTATGTAAAGAATGCCTATTTTAATACCATGATGCAATTTAATTTGTTGGATGCTTATATCAATTTTTGTTGGGTTAAAATGCATGTCTAGAAGCCTAGTCAACTCTAGCGTGTGTATTTTGAGCATGTCTAGGATGGAGTTAGAGGCTTGACCCCCTCTAATTCCTAAGCTAGAAGCCTTCAATTTCGTATTCGAGGGGTTATAAGCATGGTGATTTACACTCGTTGCGTGAATGCGCGGGCGGGTCGCTTAGTAGTCTAATTCCTTGATCTTTAGGCCTCTTGATGTGAATTAGAGACCCTTAAACCGGCTCTAATTCATGCCAAGTTCCTACGACCCTTGAACCGGAGTAGGAATACCATGAAAGAGAATTTCGGTCCTTGAGCCTTGAACCGCCTTGGATACAACTACCGCCAAAGTAGGAAATTTTCATCTACATTAGATTAGCTTCCGACACATGAGATTTGGGTGAAGGAACCTCCCTAGCACCCGACATTCCCATTATATTGTTCACACTTTTCTAGTTTAATTTCCTTGCATTTTTATTAATCGGTTTACATTTTATTACTTTTTGTTAAGTTCAAATCCACTCTCAAACATTAAATCCATCAACTCATTTGTGTATACCCATCTTGAGGCTACAAGTTAGTGGCTTTGAATAAGCTTGGTGTGAGCTAAGCCGAGCATTGTCAACGCTTGGTGCCTTGATTGTTTATAGTCTTATTCTACTTTTTATTTTTCTTGTGTGCTTTTAGTATCCTACCGCCAATTATCTTGGTTAGGTCCAACACCTAATCCCCGAGGTACGATAAACTAAGGTCCAATTACTTCCCTTACTTGACAACGATTCGTACGCTTGCGAAGAGTTTATGAACCAAGTCAATCATCGTCATCCGAATTACAATCACCTGTCCCCTGAGCCTCAATTTCTCTTTCTGACTCTTCCACTTCCTCATGACCCCTAGAAGACCACACCCATAATTAACATTGGGAAATACCAACCCTAATAATTACAATGGAAAACACAAACTTATTTACGGCACGTTTACTTACTTGGAATGGAAAATAATCATGAATCGGAAACAAGTGGAATGAGAGAAGAAAGGAATCGGTATTGATTCCGGAGGAATGATTCCTAAACTCATCTCCCCCCTTCGTAATCGAATTCATGAGTATTCAGGAATCGATTCCTGATAAGGAGGTGGGACCTACATCCATTCCGCTTGGTCCAGCGTCGTTGTCGTCTTCTCGCTTCTCGCCGAAGCCTCCATCGTCCACAATCTCTACTAGCCTGATCTTGTACACCCATTCTATCCCTCTTCCTCACAATTTATACTTCTTTCTGGTTCTAAAATTTCATTATGAATTAGTACACCCATTCTATCCCTCTTCCTCACAATTTATACTTCTTTCTGGTTCTAAAATTTCATTATGAATTAGTGCACAAAACGTGTTCGATGAAATGGCTGCCTCAACTTGCAACACAGAATGTTCGATGAAATTTTTAGAGTCGTTTATGATGAATGATGAGTTTTTATGTTTCGCGTTGTATGCAGACATTGCCTCCTGTTGATGGTGTTAATGTGACCAAGGAGAAGGAATCGGAGAAGAAAGAATGAAACTGCTTCCTTTGAGTTTTTCTGCTATGCCAATCGGCTGTGTTTCGAGTTGTAATCGCTTCATGAATATACCTCATTCGCATTTGTTAATTTGATTACAATAACTTTGATGCTGCAAGTTGGAGAGAAACTTCCATGGAAGTACTAAGTCGTATCATTTGTATAATTCACAAGGTCAGCTAATATACACTATAAGAACAAGGAAAATATTGCAAAAAATGTTGACAGCTTCAGAGCTTTCCCAAATAACAAGAAATGGCACAATCTGAGTATGAATCAGAGCTAAAACTGTGTTAGGTGGATGCTTAAGCATACTTATAGGACATTGTATCTAGTCAAATGAGATAGACGAGTTGAGGCATTCAAATGTTAAGGTATGGGTTGATCTTTCCTTTGAGGTACGTAGCTGTTGCTTTTTGTGGTTTAATTCTCCGTTTTCTGATTAATTTACTCGTAAAAATGCTATGAGCAAGAACAAAACGTGGGCTGCTATCATCAACCCGTCTAGACCAAGAATTTACCTACTCTTTATTCTGTCTTTACGTATTTGATGCATGCATGGTGCAGAAGCTGTTTTCATTACCTTCAATTACAATTAGAGACTTTAATTACAATAAGACAGAAACTATCCAGGTCTATTTGTAATATTTGTATATGATCACCTTTCATATTCGGTTTGACAGCATTACTTTATCCAAATAAGAATTGTCAAAGGATAACACATGTAAAAAATGAAGACTTTTTGCCTACCAAATCAGAATGGGTCATTTTCAGAATTGAACGGTGATATTGTTCAAAGGGCGACGAGTTAGCAGTAAATAGTGACCAGGGCAAACCTTAAGGTCTACTTCACTCAAGAGTGCCCTATAAATAGATGTGAGCTATAACCCTACTCTCCATCACATTTAATCCTTCTCATTTCCTTAACTCCATTTGCAGTACTTGCGGGTTTAACTTAGTTGCTTCGAGTACAAGTTATTACAAATACAAATCGTAAATTGGTTTTGTTGTTGAGTGGGGGAGTTTAACTTTCAAATTCAATGATGAAGTACTTCAGCTCTAATGCAAATGTCGCCTCTGTTGCACTGCTGTTGTTGCTTGCCTTGATGAGCACAACCACCTCTGCTCAGCTCTCCTCCACATTTTATGACAAAGCCTGTCCAAATGCTCTCGCTACGATCAGAAAATCAATAAGAACAGCAGTCTCAGCAGAACGTCGGATGGCTGCCTCCCTAATCCGCCTCCATTTCCATGATTGCTTTGTTCAGGTACTATTTATAGCTATAACCAATTAAGTGATACCATTCATCTTGAACTATAACTAACGGTGCAGTACTCATGTGTTTGCAGGGTTGTGATGCATCAATCTTACTTGATGATACTTCTTCTATCACAGGCGAAAAGAACGCACGGCCTAATCAGAACTCTGTGAGAGGATATGGAGTCATAGATAATGCCAAATCTGAGGTGGAGAAACTATGTCCGGGTGTAGTTTCTTGTGCAGATATCGTCGCCGTGGCTGCTAGGGATGCTTCAGTTGCCGTGAGTTACTTGATTCATTTCATTTTTCATTTTTTTTTTCATCAACTTCTAGCTTTCTCATTCTAATTGTTGGAATTATTAATGTTTATACATATAGGTTGGAGGTCCAGACTGGGCGGTGAAGCTTGGAAGAAGAGATTCGACCACAGCAAGCAAAACTCTAGCTGAAAGCTCGCTTCCCAGTTTCTTAGACAGCCTCGAAAGCCTTGCTGACAGATTTTCTGGTAATGGCCTCAGTGTCAGAGATTTGGTTGCACTATCCGGTGCACATTCAATTGGACAAGCTCAGTGCTTCACATTCCGCGGTAGAATCTACAGCAACACTAGTGACATTGATGCAAACTTTGCTCGTACTCGCGGACGTGGTTGTCCAGCTGCAAATAACGTTGGTAATGCAAATTTGGCACCACTTGATTTGGTGACACCTAATCAATTGGACAACAACTACTTCAAGAACTTGATCCAGAAGAAGGGTCTTCTTGCATCTGATCAAGTTCTCTTCAGTGGAGGATCCACAGACAGCATTGTCTCGGAGTATAGCTCAAAACCTGCAAACTTCAAGGCTGATTTTGCCGCCGCCATGATCAAGATGGGAAACATTAACCCTCTCACTGGCTCAAATGGGCAGATAAGAAAGATATGTAGTGCTCTCAACTAAAATCGGAGCCTTCATATGCCATAGTGTCAACAGCAAAGCAACAAAAGTTGGCGAATGTCTTGTTCTTTTGATTCATTCAAATGTAAACTTATACAGTACTTTATACAATAAATCCATGGATAATATGAGGAAGAGAGTGGAAATAAGTTCTTCTTCCTAGATCTTGGAGAGAAACTTAAAGTTATAGAAGACAATCAAATTGTACGTTTAAGTGTATGTTCCATATTGAAATATCAGTTACCTACATGAAATGATGGAGTATAACAAATTTTACTATATGCAATTCCAAATTTCAATTGAAAGAAATTCTAAGGTTCTGTATAGCAGAGGACATACTTGAACAGGTGCATTTGCCAAACACTGATTCTGTACACTAAACAATCAAGCCCTCTAATTCTATGTCACCTCAAAGCTACTTTGCAACCATTTCACCTGCATTTCCAGACCAGAATCTGACAAAGCATTCAAGGCGGACCGATAAAGCCTCACATCTAACCCTGTTCCTTCTGCTTTCATATCTCGCAGAAGCTTCACCAACTCGTCAACACGACCACTCTTGGAGAAAACACCAACCATCATTCCAGCCATAGCCTTGTCCAAGACACCGCCATGAGTCCTATACTCATTGTAAAATCTCAAGCACATATCAAAGTCCCCTGCCTTGTTATAAGCACCTATAATAGTTGTGTAGCTCACCTTATCCGGTGCTACCTTCCTTCGTTTCATTTCGCTCCATAGCTTTGCAACTTGCCTCATATTATCATCCCTTCCATGCATATCCATCAAAGAATTGTAAATCCACACATTCGGCTTACACCCTCTTTCTTTCATCTTGGCCACAAGCCTCATTGCCTCTCTTGGCCTTCCTGTCTTCCCATACATTACAACCATGCTTGAATACGCCACAACACATTTATCAAACCCTTTTTCTTCCATCTCTCTAAACACCATCTCAGCCTTAGAATGAAGCCCAAGACGACAATACACATTGATAATCGAAGCATATGTCACCTGTCCCGGTTCACATCCCATTGAGATCAAATCTTCAAACACTTTAACTGCTGTGAGAAACCTGCTTTTCCTGGAGAAGCCACTCACAACTGCGCAGCATATGTTATCGGAAACTCTGATATTTGCACCCTTCATTGCCTTGACTATTTCAAGAGTCTTATCCACCAACCCTTCTTCAACATACATTGTGATCAGTCTCAAAAATACAGTCGGATTCCTCAACATTTTCTTGGTTTCTGCTTCTTCAAACAGCTCTTCAGCTACCTTCACTTCTCGAATGCTCGCAAATGAACTGATCAAAACAGAATATATCTTTGAAGAGTCTAAAGAAATGCCTTCCTTTGACATACTTCGAAAAATCTCAAGAGCTTCTAGAGGCTTCCCCAATTTGGTTAACGACTCGCATAGAATCTGAGTTGACAATGGTGTCAAATCTAATTGCCTACTTTTCAGTTCCTGAAACAATTCAACAACTTTTCTATAGTCACCCTTTTTGAAATAAGCTTCCATTATCCTACAATAACACCCAGAATCCGGACCAATTCCGGTAGATATCATTTTTTCAAACACAGACATGGTACTTTTATACATGTGAAGCTCATTGTAGCCTCTCATAGCAGAATCAAAGGCCAGCAGAGCAACATCGCCGTTGGACTTAAACACTTCAAGCAAAGTGCTAACAATCTTGAACTTCCTAGCTCTAATGCAACTAGTGACCAGTCTAGAACATGTATAGCTATCAGGCAGCAAATCATATGTCTTGAAATCATTAGAAACTGAAATAATTGAACCCCATTTCTTTGATCGTACCAAATACCTTGTCACATGCTCCAATGTTGACTTGTTTGGTCTGAATTCTGATATCTTCTTGGCTTTCTCATACTGTTCATGTCCCATTGCCTCAGTCTCAGGGTCTTGAAACAGCCCACATAGGAATTCATTTAAGTTTTCGGCATCCGGGATTTTAAGTTCTTGAAATTTCAGGTCCACTTCAATGACTGGCAAGTTGGTCGATGCTTGATCTTCAAGTATTGGAGAAGGGCAGCCAGAGGAGTTGATGATGTTGAAAGCTCGAACATTCCAGCTGGGAATGGAGAAGAAGGAACGGGGTTTCTGTGTTCGGTGGGACTTTCTGCAAGATATCAAAGAAGCCAAAGACCAGTCTCCAGAACTTGGAGAAGAACTGGAGATGGCCATCGGAGATAAGGCTTGAATGAACAGAGTGATCAGGACTCAAGTTACGTGGCTGGTTCGACTGTGTATACCTTATCCCGGTGGATTTCTGCCATGCGTGTAAATCTTGTGAGCCACTCATAGCGGGACACTTGGACATTTCAGGGCCGGGAAATTTCTGTCAAAGGGAAGGCCACGTGACGTTTAATATTCATGGTAATGAAAAAATAATTTAGGTGGTAATACCACATAAGAAGCTCTTCTAATGAAAATAATTTTAACGAGGACAAGTTGATGTTTAACCTACTAATCGGATATTTTATTTAACGGACTCGTCATATTTTTAAGGGGCCGTGCCGCCGGATTTCCGTTACCGGAGTCGGCGACTGGTCACCAGAGTCTGGCAAGGTATCCGACGACTTCTCTATCTAAGTGAAAAAGAAAGAAAAGAAAGAGAAGGCAAAAAAGTCCCAAAAAATAAAATATAAATAAATAAATAAATTAGATAATAGGGAAATAATCTCTTAGGCCATGTTTGTTTCCCGGAAAGTGGGCATTGGGAAAGAAAATACTTTCCTTTCCTGTGTTTGGGGACAGCCAAGGAAGGGACACACTTTCCCAAATGAAAGGAAAAAGTTGAGGAATTTGGTTCCCTCCCCCCCTCCGGAAACACTTTCCCAAAGGAAAGGAAAGTGATTCATTTCCTTTCCAGTCAACCAAACATGGCCTTAGAGTGTTTGGAGTAAATAGGATTAAAAAAACTCTTAGTGGAGCGAGTAGACAGTTTTTAAGCTGAAATTGGATAAATGATCATTTCCCCATATATTAAACCAACATAAGGAAGTACAACACAACCAAACTGTGTTGTGCTGAGAAGATTGAGTATGCCCTCTCTAATCTCTATCCAGAAATCTCATGGATATGTGATGAGCAGAGAGCCTCAGACCAATTGTAAAAACAGTAAATAAACTCCATATCTTATCAATCTCACCAACAGCTTAATTAATCAATGTATATATACGGATCGCTAGCAACAGCTTAACATTCTGCTTAATTACTTTGATGGGGAATTAAAGTTCTGCTTAATTCTCGATCAGTCCAAGGAAAATCAAAGCATAGTCCTTTAATAACCAAAAGGACCATGCTTTGATTTTTAATTTTAAAAACAAAGCATTGGCTTTGTTTGTTTCTAAGCTTTCTTGAATCATAATTAGTGTACTCTTTAACATGGACCGGATTCAACTAGCAAGACACATTGAATTTGCCAGATCTAGAACGTGCTAAACTGGGAAAAGCCTATAACAGATGATCACAAAAACATATCATTCCAATCACAAAGACCCTCAAATTGAATAGTGATCTCGAGTATTGCAGTTGATAGACTTGATTCCAATCACAAACACCCCACACACATACTATGAGCAAAAACACAACAAACATCACCAATTCACCAATCAAGCTTAGGCAGAAGCTGTCATCCACCACTGCATGATCTCTTTCATGCTGACATCAATGACATTAGCCAAAAACCCTACATCGTATGCGTAATTAAGAAAATCAGAAATTAAAGAATATTCACCTCTTTTATATGGTGCTACATTAGTTCACTTGGTTACCAAATAAATGCTTCAAATTTCTTACAACTGATCGATATGAAATTGAAGCAGGTTGTTCACAAGTTAGCTCAACCAACGGTCAATTAACACAGCGAATATTACAGACCAGGAAAATTCCAATATATACACGAAGTTATTCGACTATACTTTTGTTCGTACCCAAAGAAACTGCAAGTATGAAAAAAGAAAACTGAAGAAACAAAGTAATACTCTAACATGGGAGAAATTATGGTGGACACCATGTTGCTACGAATGGTCAGGGTGATGAGTGATGACGCTTCGGGTCAGCTAGAAGGCCTTGAAAGGCTCCAAGAGAGTCATAATCAAATCTTCAGGTAGAGGTGAGTGAGAAAAACAAGGATTTCCATTGATTCATTATCTGAAAGGGATGAATCAAGACATATGGTGGAACGTGAGACTTGGGAAACCATAGGATCATAGATAGTATGATCCGAATATCTCCCAAGTCTCAAGTTCCTCCATATTGAAGCTAGCTCATCGAGATGAACCCATGGAAAATCTTTCTTCTTCGATCTCGCTGATTGAAAAGAGAGGATGCAACACGGCTTGGATAGTTAGATATAGAGAGTTGACAGTTCAAGCTCTCTGTCTATGCGGCTCAGTGATTGATTTGGCAGAGCTAACACCTACTTATATACAGGTACATACCCTAGCTAACAACCTAATTCCACGTGGGCCGGATCCAATGATAATTAAAAGTAAAAAAGAGAAAGAGTAAATAGTCCTTAATCACCACCGGTTTCCATGCAAGCATATTAGCTGTCAATGAGTCGTGTCGGGTTGGATTCGTGTCGGGTCAGGCTATTTTTCGTGGCGTAAGAGACAAATCCAAACCCAACCCATTTAATAATCGTGTCAAAAATTTAAACTCAAACTCAACCTATTTATTAAACGGTTTACCCGTTTCCAACCTGTTTAACTCATTCAATAAATAGGTCGTGTCGTGTTAGACAAAATGACTCATTTAAAGGTTAACAATGCGGCCTATTTAACTAAAAAAATGCATAAATTGATTAATTCGCTAAAAATTCCACAAGACAAAGAATATAAATAATTATATATAATTCATAAATAATTAAATTCAATCATTATAAAGCAAAATATTTCAAATTGTCTATTCCTATGATCAAATACTCCAAATGTCTAAAATTTTAAGAAGAAATATAGCATAATCGGGTTATACGGGTTCACTTCGTGTTGGCAGGTTGACCCATGGCCGACCCATTTATTAAATGGGTCATGGTGGGTTGACCCACGGCCGACCCGCTTTTTAATCGTACAGGTTCAACCAACTTTATTTCGTACGAGTTTCGAGTCGTGTTATTGGGTCGTGTTGGAATTGTCATGTCGAAATTGACAGCCCTAAGCATATATTACTAAATATTTACATTTGGTACAATATTTACATTGCGTAGCCTCGTTGAAGACTTTCTCGATCAATAAACTTGTCGGTTGTCACACATGTCACAAGGGGAAAGGTCATCGGCCGGTGTGTCGTTGCATGCATGTGACACGTCGAACTCACAATCTTATAATGACATCGATAACAAATATTAATGCATGGGTCCTTGACCTAAAGCACCAAAATAAGTCAAAATTATCTCACTTACCCCGATAACAGATTTTTATTCTCACAAACTCAATTCAAAGTAAAATAACAATTTACCCTTAATCTAATTAAGAAACTACATCATGCCACTCTCTATCTCTATCCTCTTTCACTGACGACTTCTTCTTCTTCTCTCTCTCTCCCCTATCTGTATTGTTCTGCAAAGGATGCGTCGCCGCCGCTGTACCAGAGATGAAGGCGGTGTCAGCTGAGGAGCAACAAAGCATGGTGGCTCTATTTATGGAGATCGCCGCTGGCCAAACCGACAAGACTGCCCCCACGAGTTGGGTCTGGATTTGGAGGTTGAGGGTGATGAAGTCAGCCGGGATGAATTGATAAGGTTGATTGTGGTTACCAGGATAAATGGTCAAAAACCCTTAATTCATTGGTGAATAAGATAGTCAAGGCGTGTACAATTCTAGCTAGTCTTGAGGCTTGTGCTTTTCAAGCCCATTGGTTTTATACTTTTTACCATTGGTTTGTTTGCATGCGAATACAAATACTATATTACCATATGGAGAGCATAAAGCAAAGATGGGTCGATGACGTCAGACGCGACGTCATCTAACGACACACACATTTTCAATTTAAAATGAATTAGGTGTATTACCCACAAATTGGTTTGAATTCAAAAATAGGCACATGGAATTGCTAATTTGCTATCTCTATTAGTCTACTTCATTAAACTACTTTTTCCCTTCCTCATTAAATTTTAGAAACTACTCTAAATGAAATTTAGGAAAAAATAAATAAATTTTAGCAAATAATAATATACTTATATAGTATTTTGATCATTTCTTATCTAGCCAAACTACTCTTTGTTTAGCTTGTTTAAGCTTCGTCTTGTCTCAATTCGCTCTTTATAATCGAAAGTGGGTTCTCATATACATATATAGCCATTCTCAGGTGTGCTTGAGAGGTGTTGCACCAAGCCCGTCGTTAAAGCCCATCCTGCCAAACTCCACGCAGCGAAAATCCAAGAAAACTATCCCTGAGCCCTTTGATGAAATCACCCGTCCGACTGCAGGTCACGAAACTTCGGCAAAGCCAGTGGCTCTCCCAAACAATGTGCGCCGCCTGATGAGCACGAATGCACAGATACCAGACTCTGGTTTTAGGGCGTTCTTAGTTCTTAGGTTTGAGTGATATATACTTAAAACCGAGTTAATGTGATTTTATTTTTCCAAATGTACCAATAGATGGGCTAATTCTAGTAAATTTTTTTTTCAATATCTTATGCATAAAACCCCCCTTCTAAATATAAAAGAAGCAATTGATATCCACTTGTTTATTTCATATTATTTTGCTTGGAAGTTGTTTGAAATGCAAGCCCCCTAGCTTATGTAAAGAAAAGCCGAATAGCGCCCCAGGCCCACCACAACTGGAGTGAAGGCCCAACCCAATAGCCGAAAAGGTCGACCTAAGCAATAGTCTCAGACTCTTATCAAAACCAATCTAGAAATTACAGAGATCAGAAAATGAGGGCTTGGGCAAATTGTTCGATTCAATTTCCTCGAATCGGTGGTCCTAGATCTGACGGCGGCTGCGATCGACTCGGTACTGGGCGCCGGCGATCGACTCGGTACTGGGCGCCGGCGATCGTCACAGAGCTCGGCGCCTGCGATCGACTATGTAGTCGGCACCGGCGATCGACTCGGTACTCGGCACCGACGATCGATTCGGAGCTCGGCGCCGGCGGTTGTTTCCGTGGTTCGGTCCGTCGGTTAAGTTGGTGGTTGAATTCGTCGATGGCGGTCGATTCGGATACTCTAGGGTTCTCGAAGATGGAGCAGGTGAAAATTTCTATACGTCTCAGTTAGCAATCAAAATATTCGTCGTCTCCTTCAATATTTTGCTTTTAACAGCAAAGAAATTACTCCGATTGCGCTAATGCTCTATCTACTTTGTTTTCTGGTGGTTTAGTACAAAAATTGGCGAAAACTGTTCATGATGCATTGGATGTTACCTTTTTGTATACCATTTTGGTTTTGATAAGACCTTTTCGACACTAAAATTATCATTATTAAAGCTGTTCAGTGTAGTCGTCTCTGTGATTGAATCAGAGCTGGCTTCTTTCCTTAGGGACTTGCTCAATAGTGAGAAGTGCCTCTTGAAATAGAATAGGAACTCAAATTTGAGGCATAAGTTGTACACCTTAGGTTTTACAAAGAGAGATGGTCATTGTTTGTGATAATTTTTTTTCCCATTGCCATTTGTGGTAGAGCTAGAAAAATATATCGTTAGGGAATCCCAAGACATGGTGTGAGGTCAGAAACTGAAGGTGGAGAGGTGAGAGGTAAGGGTTGAGGTCTGAAATTGAGGTAAAAACCTCCAACCAAAGGAACATGGGAGGGACTGTAGTTAAATTTTTAAGGTGACTATGTTAAATAACTCCACACTTTACCTGAAAAATCAAGTTGGGGCAGGGGGACTTATGGCCTCCCACGTATGCTCCTAACCACAATATGTGAAGTGGCCTCTGGTAACATTATGTGAAGTAGCATATATTGAAACATTTTAAATTTGAATAAGAATATGCTTATTTTGTAGAGAGAGACCAAAAGGAATGGAAATTTACATTTACTTTTCTACATGTTTAAGTCAGTAGATAATGTGATCTCTGAAATATATTTATTGATGAGTGCTGCATTTGCTAAGATATTATTAAGCATTATACTGGCAATATAAAAAAACTTTGGCTATATCACTCGCTTTGAATGAACTAGAAACCAGGTTGGATGAATGGGTTTTTGTTGATCAAGTTGGCTTATATGATGCATTATGTTCACTTGATTGGTCCCAAAACAAATATTCCAGAGCTTTTGTGTTCTTCGTCGTTGTATGGATAAGGCCTATTCCTAAAACAATACGTCCATTTGTAACTTTGTTTCTAACTATAAAGAGCGAGTCAAGAATCCTTTGTCAATAATTTCCTGTTGAAATGTCTGTTAATTTATGATCAATCAATTGGATCTGACTTGTCTTCTGTTCTGCACAACTCTCCATCAACACTGTTTGATATCCAAGACTTGCTATTTGTCATATAGACTGTAGTGTTTTCTGCTTTCTCCTCTCTCTCTCCCTATTCCTTTTTGGATATGGCTGGGTAATGAAAATAATTATAAATGTGTTGTGTTACATGGTTTGGATTGCCCGACTACCTTTTAAATTTTGATATTTTTTCCTGGATACCATTACTTTGCTGTCCAGCTGTGGGGTTTCTACTTTCTCATTTGAAATATGCACTTGTTGAGCTTTAGTCCTGTACTATCTCTCTCTTATGCTATGAACATGACATCCAGTTATGCTGTCCTAAAATCAGAAAGCTAGTTGGATTTTTGGAATGTGGCCCAGTTGACCTGCTACAGAAAACAGTGGTTTGTATACTTGTGGAGCTGCTGAGGTCTACTGCTACACAGCAATATTGGATATCTGCTTAAACAAGTGGCAAGATTTGTTTGCATTGGGACAATGGCAAGATTTCAGGTATTGTCTGTTCTTATTGTTTGGATTGCATCTTTACTTTAGCTATGCATACTTCTATTTTTGGGAAACTTGATAGTTATTGTTTCTTCTATGTCTCGTCTGTTACTGATTGGATTATATCTCTGTTATATGGCCTAATAGGCTTACCATAATCTGATGGTGTTTCGAAGGTGCAGTCGAATCGGTACTTGGCGGTTGTTTCTGTGGTTCAGTCCAACGGATAAGTTGGTGGTTCAATCTGTCCATGACGGTCGACCTTGATATTCTATGGTTCTGAAGATGGAGCAGGTAACAACTTCTTTATGTCTCAGTTAGCAATCAAAAAATTCCTTCTCTTTCAATATATGGCTTTTAGCAGCAAAGAAATTAGTCCAATCTGTCTACTTGTTCCTTTTTTTTATTCCCCAATGTTTTAGTACAAAAATTGGCGATGACTGTCTATATGCATTAGATGTTGCCTTTTTGTCTGCCTTGGTAACTATTTTTGTATTTTGTATACTAATTTTTTTTTTTAATATGACCTTTTCAACACTAAAATTCTCCTTATTAAAGCTGTTCAGTGTAGTCATCTTTGTGATTGAATCAGATCTGACTTCGTCCCCAGGGAGAGAAGTGCCTTAGGAACCAAGATTTGAGGCATAAACTAAACACTCTTAAGTTTTGCAAAGATAGATGGTCATTGTTCTTAATAATTTTTTCCCCATCGCCATCTCTGGTAGAGTCAAAAATATATATCATTGGAGCACCCATGCTAAGACATGGTGTGAGGTCAGAAAATGTAGATGCAGAGGTGAGAGGTAAGGGGTGAGGTCTGAAAGTGAGGGAAAAACCTACAACCACTGAAACAGGGAAGACTGTTAGGTAAATTTTTAAGGTGACTATCACTACAATTTTTACTCGAATACCTGAAAATCTGAGCTGGGGCATAGGGATGTGTTGCACCCCTAACTACAGTATGCGAAGTAGCATATATTGAAACATTTTTTTTGTAAGAATATATATATAGAGAGAGAGAGAGAGAGAGAGGTCTTTGTTGATTAATTTGGTAGTTTGATGCATTTTCTTCACTTGGTTGGTCCCAAGACTATTATTCCAAGGTCACTTTGAATGAAACTAGAAACCAGTAGGATAAGTGGATTTTCTTTGTTGATCAAGTTGGCAGTTTGATGCATTTTCTTCACTTTGTTGGTCCCTTCGTTCCTTGTATGCATAAGGTCTATACGTAGAAATTAGATGTTTCAAAAGGAAATTCCTGACGAAGGATTCTTCACTAACCAATTATAGTATAGAAAAACAAATAAACTGACATGATTTTTATTAGTTTATGATCAATCAATTGGATCTGACTTGTCTTATCTGTTCTGCATCAACTTTCCATCAACACAGTTTGATATCCAAGATTTGCTGTTTTCCTATAGACTGCAGTGTTTTCTGAGACTATTCATTTCTGGATATGGCTGGATAATGATTATTATAAATTTGTTGTGTTACATGTTTGAGACTGCCTGACTACCCTTTACTTGTTTATCTTTTTCCTAGGATACCATTACTTTGCTGTGCAGCCGTGGGGGTTTCTACTTTCTCGTTCGAAAAATGCACTTGTCGAGCTAAAGTTGTATATTATTCCTCTTATGCTATGACCACGACATCCAGTTACTTATGATAAAAAAAGCCTGTTGGATATTTGACATGTGGCCCAGTTGACGAGCCACAGTGGTACATTGGTTTATATACTTGGGAAGTCTCCAGAGGTCTACTGCTACACATCAAGATTGGTCATCTGCTTAACTGAGGTGTTCTGAAGTGTCACCCAAGCCAGATCAAGCAGATTTGTTTGTATTGGGATAGTGGTAAGATTTTAGGTATTGTCTATTCTTATTGTTTGGATTGGATCTTTAGTTGTGTTTTTGTCTGTATATTCTATTTCTGGGAAACTTTATAGTTATTGTTTTTTCTGTCTCTTGTGCTGATTTTGTTAATTATATATCTGTTATATGGCCTAATGCGCTTATCTTAAAAGTTATTGGTATTTGAAACTTGGTCAAGTCTTGGTAAAAACTATAAAAGGAAATTCATATGAATTGTTCTGAACTTGGCATTTCAAATTTTTGGATGCTGCAGATCAACTAGTCTAGTTGGATGTTGAAGATGATCAGGGTGAGGACGAAGGGTGAAAAACAGTAAAGGGGACCTTCAAGAGGGTGAGGAAAATGGCAAAACAATGGGACTTTCGGACTTGTATGCAGTGCTGCACCCTACTAGTCAATGGTTTTGGGGAATTTTTTTATTTTTTTCACTTTATGAACTATTTTAGATGTCATTGTAAACCAGCAAATCTGCAAAATCATAACAAAAGAGTGAGTAATGAAATGGAAAAAAAAAAAAAAAAAAACATAGAGGTACAGAGGAAAAAGATCAGTTTGGGTTCGGCCTTTGGGCTGACTAAAACATGAATTGAGCCTATTCATATCTTAAATGCGCTGCCACAACGTGGATTGGGCCTCTTCAACAAAAATTGGGCCTATTTATATCTTAAATGCGCTGACACCTCTAATTTGGCGCCACCTGGTCGGGGTGATCATTTATTGTGCCGCCAGCAGTTAAACTGAGCCTCTTCAAGATGAATTGGGCCGCGAAAACATGAGATGGGCCTCTTTTTCAGCCCTCATTACAAGAAGCATTCAATGCGCCGCCACCTCAATCATTGTCATTTAATGCTCCGATACATGGTCGCGCTAATCATTAGCCGCCACGTGGTCGGGTAAACATTTAATGCGTCGCCATACCGTAAATCGGCCCTCTTCCAGATGAATTGGGCCGCAAAAAATATGAGTTGGGCCCTCTTTTGGGCCTTTAATACATGAAGCATTGAATGCGCCTCCACCTCAATCATTGTCATTTAATGCTCTGATTGGGCTAATCTTTAGCCGCCACCTGGTCGGGTAGACATTTAATGCGCCGTCATAACGTAAATTGGGCCTCTTCAAAATGAATTGGGCCGCACAAACATGAGTTGGGCCTTCTTTTGGGCCTTTATAACATAAAGCATTAAATGCGCTGCCACCTCAATCATTGTCATTTAATGCGCCGACACTTGTAGGTCAGTCATTAAATGTGCCGCCAGAACTTAAATTGAGCTCGTGTTGGGCCTCTTCAAGATGAATTGGGCCGCAAGAAACATGAGTTGGGCCTTTGACACAATCCATTAAATGTGCCGCAAACTCAATCATTGTCATTAAACGCGCCGACATTTTGTCGGATCATCATTAGCTGCCAGCTGGACGGGTAAACATTTAATATGCCGTCATAAAGTAAATTGGGCCTTGTATTGAGCCTCTTCAACATAAATTGGGCCTTCCATTGGGCCATATTAAACAAGAGTTGGGCCTTTTATGACAAGAAAAGCATTAAATGCGCCGCTAACTATTTTATGACATGAAAATCCATTATCATTAAATGTGCTGACATTTTGTCGGTCAATCATTCAATGCACCAGCACAACGTGAATTGGGCCTCGTATGGGTCTATTCAACATAAATTGGGCCTTCAATTGAGCCACTTCAAACTTGAGTTAGGCCTTCATGACATAAACATTAACTCCGCCTATTTATGGATGGGTGGGTTTGTCATTTTCTCCCGCTTCCAATAAATTGGGCCCCCTTTCAGGGTGTTTAAAAAAGAGATAGGCCTACTGTGGGCCTTGGGTGAGACAAAACTTGGGCCTTTAACATTAGTTGGGCCTTTTGCAACTCTTACATTTGAATAAGGTTTTGCGCCATTTTTCTTTCCTTTTAATTCGTCAATTAATAGGTTTCACATAAAAAATTTCGTCAATTGATAAATCTGAGATTTTTTTGGGACAAAAATTCACGTAATTTCAAGAATTGCTTTGTGGACCAATTTTATTCTCAGTGGACGAATTAGAGCTAAGATCGGTTGATTATACGCGCTTTCAGACATTTTCTGAAATGCTTTGCCACAAAAAAATAAAAGACTAAAAATGTGTCTTCCTAGAGATTGCAAGTCTTTGGATAAGAAAGTGGACAAGATAATAAATAAATAAATAAAATGTGCAAGCAATTCCCTCGTAATACAAAATAGTTAAAAATGCATCCTAGAGTCCGCCCCCATTTCAGAAACAGAGACGATACAGCAGTACTGGAAATGGAACACCGTAACAGAATCACTTGAGCAGACACTGAATTTAAAAAGCAACAAACAAGACAGCATCCCTAGCCCTAGAGGCATAAAATACCAAGACAAGACAAGCAAAACTATCCTTTTCCCTCTAAAATAAAACAGTATCAATAGGGAAAAGAAACTTCCTGGAATTGATCATAAACGCATTACTGACAGTTTAACAGCCACAAGGGAAATTACAGACAATGGAATGCACTAATTAGAACATTATACTTGACAAACATACCCACAAATCAAAGTTCAAGTCCTTGATATTTCTTTAATGCGCCAGAATATTTGTATATAAATAATAGAAGATAAGAATCGCTAACCCAGAACAATGCCAAAAGCAGTAAAAATCTCTGCAACTTATGGTTAATTATTACCTTTATTAATCCTCACATGAGCCTTGAGGGTAAACTATGTTATGCTATGTTTTGCTCTACTTCAACCAATTGTCAAATTCCTGATCACCTAGCAAACAGAAGATGAAAAAAATTTGAAAAATGATACATATATGAAGGATATCAAAAAAGTTAACAAAATAAAATGATTAGTCTTTAAATGTTCTGAACCCGACCCCAATCATAGTTATGGGCAGTTGTAAGGTTGGACATAAGAAAGTAAAAGGAACTGAAGTGAGATCACCATAGGGCCAGACTGATACCCAACTAACGACCAACACATTGTTTGACAAAACAGAAACAAATCTTTCTTCATAAATACAGTAAAGGGAATAATATTCAAATATGCAATGCTTATATGAAAAACTCTGGCAAATGATATACATATAACTTTCTCTTACCTGTTTCTTATCACAACATACCGATCATGCTTTCAGTCAACTTGCAGGAAGGATCCATCACTTCAAATCTACCAAAACCAAAGTTATGTGAGTCAGAATGGACATCTATATCAGTAAAGCAAAGTACAAGAAAGCAATATCATTTTGCTGGAACCCCTCACTCCCCTGTTACTTAACATAAGTACATAAACAAATAAACTGACATGATTTTGAGAACAGATAAAAAAAAAAAAAAAGGATGGAGCTGAAGAAACTGATAAAATAGACAACCAAAAAGAATCATTGTAGGCAGCTAACAGCCCATCTTGTTCTACCTCCAGCAATTTAATTGTAACTCTGAAGTCTCGAACATCATGACCATAGTAGAAAACAACCCTACAGCCCACATAAAATACTTACATAGATAAACCAACTTTGTAACTCATCTACATCTTTAGCAGTATGAAATCAAATTATCCACAGGTAAAAACTTTGCTGTCAAAGTAACTCAAGACCTTTGGTCTCTACCCGGATCCCGACTCAATGAAAGGGCATCAATTCAAATCCTGGATTTTAAAGACTTCCTAACAATTCTCAGCTTCCTAGTAAAGAGTAAAGACTACCACCCCATTCATCCGGGAAGGGAAAGAGCCTATATATTTGCCACAGGTAAAAAGAGAAAAATATCTAAATAATAACATTGCTTAGATAATAACACTTCAAAGACTCAGTAATAACATTGCTGTCAAAGTAACACACAGGTAAAAAAAGAAAAATATGGAACTCATCTACCAACTCATCATGCACAGTAACTGCATCTATCTATTTGCTACAAGAGGGTATTATCTACATCTAAGCACATATCTAAGTAGCATACATTAAACATCACACCCGATGAACATCAAAAACAAACTCATAAGTTTCCAGCCGCCTACAGCAAATAAGACCAGTCTAATTGCTCAAGCAAAGCAACTGCATCTACCAAATTTCTACTAAAAATTGCTCCTCAAGACTTTCAGTATAAAGATAAAGATTACTGAGATAATAAGTAAGTGGAAAAATTAAACATCAAGAACAATGATCATCAACAAACACACTCACAACTTTTCAAAAGCCAAAAGCAGTCGGTGACCGTAAATATAAGGATAAAATACACAACCACACACTCATCATTGCTTATTAGATTGAATACATGAAGTTTTGAAGCATTGAACCTACCAAATCAACGATCTTCTATGTTTTGTAGTGACAACTCCCCAGTTATGGGCATCTAGCTCCTGTAAGGCAATTATACGAAACCCTAACCTGCAATCACCAATCAAAAATAAATTAAACACCAATCGATTCCTGAAAACCTACCGTAAAATCAGAACCCTAACTCAGACTCAGACTCATACTCCAAAGCCAAACCAAAGAGACAAGTTTACCGCATCGTTCGTGCTCCTCAGCAGTGAACTCCCAATCGGCATCACTCATATCGATCGAATCGAAGACCGGAGCGGTATCTCGAACCAGAACGGCACGCCGTATTGGAGATCGGAGAGGCAAATCTCCGTCTTCTGGAATAGCGGTGATGTGGCTGTCGTCCATGAGAAGGAGACGATCGGTTCCGTCAAATTTTACGAATCTGTGATTATCCACAGGTCAAGCCCAGTTGCAACTGGGATGAGAGGGAGAGAGCACCGGAGCGAATCGACTGGGAGCCAATTAAATTTGCCAGAATTTAGTCAATTTAAATGAACATTTTTCTAAAAGTAGTGTTAAAATTTAGGTTAATTTTCACGTTAACCGTCCACTTTTTTATTCCTAAAAAAGTGATCAGCAAGCCAAAAAAAAAGTGTTTCAGTGTTTCAAACTTGAAATTTTGAGATAAAAATTTTTGCTCCGTTTTTTTTTTTTTAAATTAAAGACTCCGAATAAATGATATTGTTATGATATTTAAACTGAGTTAAATTGGCAAAAAAAAAAAAGTCAACTCTTTGAATCAAAATGAGTATTTGTTATATATGTACCGAAATATATTATCAACAACAAAAACAACTGCCCAGTACCATTTGGTCTAGTGGCATAGTCTCCTCTTCGTAAGTGAGAAGGTTGTGCCCAGTACCATTTGGTCTACCAAGATAATGGAGGGATCACATCATCTTAAGTATGAGACATGTATTATCTATATCTATCTATACTATTATTAAGAGAACCCACTTTGTTAGCAGAAGTGGGTGTGAATTTACGTAAATATCCTTAGACTATAGGTTAATTTAAAATACGTTTTAATATATGAGAGGTGTTATGGCAAATAGAAAAATATAAATATAAATATAAATTTAGAAAACAAAAAAAGGAAATTCATCCCACTTTCTACAGATATAACTTCCTACATCTTAGGTTGTAATTTCCTACTTTTTTCTCCTCCAAAAAATAAAAATATGTTTTAGGGAATCAGAAATTGAGAGAAATTCGCTGTGTATTCTCATTGATAATAAGGGTATCTTTATATAGAGGATTACAATGCATAGAATCTCAATCATACAAGTAATTGTACATTGAATCGGAATTTAGATCCTTCTAATTTAACTCTATTACCACTAGGTCAAGTAACCTAGAGTTTGGGTCAAACACAAATTAGAGTTTACTTGAACACTCCCCCTTGTGTTGCCCAAATGCGGTGCTTCTCTCGTTGCCTCGTTAAAAACCTTGCCGAGTAACAAAAACCCAGTGGGACAAAAATAACTTCGGTCGAAGGGGTAAAAGAGCACAACACACCCTTCACGATTCGAGACGAACATCTAGACATCTCCCCCTGATGTCTGCTCCTCCCCCTGATGACTACGATCAT
The DNA here is from genome assembly GCA_002564525.1 of Rosa multiflora. Classification (NCBI taxonomy): domain Eukaryota; kingdom Viridiplantae; phylum Streptophyta; class Magnoliopsida; order Rosales; family Rosaceae; genus Rosa; species Rosa multiflora. Next base: position 5,489 of record BDJD01001393.1, on the reverse strand, counting down.
GAGAGTTTAGATAATTTCTGCAAGCCAATTCTTGCCACATGTTTCTCGAACGTGGATTTGGGCAATGACTTAGTGAACAAGTCTGCCACATTGTCCTCAGATCGAACCTGGTTCACTTTGATCTTGAGGAACTTCTGTTGTTGCTGATTGTAGAAGAATTTAGGCTATATGTGCATGGTGTTGTCACCTTTGATGTAGCCTTGCTTCATTTGTTCAATGCAAGCAGCATTATCCTCATAAATGTTTGTTGGCTCATCTGTGGTAGACTTCAGACCACAATTGCTTCGAACATGCGTAACTATGGACTTAAGCTATATACATTCACGAACTGCTTCGTGAAGAGCAATAATCTCTGCATGATTCAAAGAGGTAGCGACTAAGGTTTGCTTTATAGACCTCCAAGATATCGCAGTCTTTCCCATGGTGAAAACATAACTAGTTTGGGAGCGACCTTTGTGTGGGTCAGAGAGGTACCCAACATCAGCAAAACCTTCCAAAACACTTATATAGTTTTGGGATGGGGAGAGGGAACGCAGTCCACCATATGTGGCGTCCCTGACCTAGATGGGTCAGAATCCATCTTCTCTCTGTAGGGATAGAACAAGCACATATCAATCGTACCACTTAGGTATCGAAATATATCTTTAACACCAGTCCAATGGCGTCGTGTTGGGGCAGAGCTATATCTAGCTAGCAAGTTCACAGCGAATGAGATATCCGGTCTTGTGCATTGTGGTAAGTACAATAATGCGCCTATTGCACTTTGGTAGGGCACTTCTGCCTCTAGCACTTCTTCGTCGTCATCTTTTGGACGGAATGGATCATTCTTTGGATCAAGACTACGAACGACCATTGGGGTGCTTGAAGGCTTAATCTTGTCAGTGTTGAAACGTCTAAGCATCTTTTGGGTATAAGTTGATTGATGAATCAGGATACCATCTCTACAGTGCTCAAGTTCTAAACCGAGACAAAACCGTGTTTTCCCAAGATCTTTCATCTCAAACTCGGATTTCAAGTGTTCAACCGTTTCCCTTAACTCCTTAAGGGTGTTAATTATGTTCATGTCATCGACATAAACCGCTACTATTGCAAATCCGGAACTTGTCCTTTTTATGAACACACATGGGCATAGTTCATTGTTGACATATCCCTTTCCAATCAAGTAGTCACTTAGACGGTTATACCACATCCGTCCGGATTGTTTCAATCCATATAGTGAGCGTTTCAATCTAATCGCAAACGCACTCCGTGGGTTGGAGCCACTTGATTTGGGTAACTGAAGTCCATCTAGGACCTTCATGTATATTTCAGTATCTAGATCCCCATATAAATATGTTGTAACCACATCCATTAGCTGCATGTTCAGTTTTTTGGAAACTACCAAACTGACAAGGTAGCGGAAGGTAATGACGTCCATTACGGGAGAATAGGTCTCCTCGTAGTCGATTCCAGGGCGTTGTGAAAAGCCTTGAGCCACAAGGCAAGCTTTGTACCTTACAATCTCGTTTTTGGCACACCCAAAAATGCGTAAGTGCTAGATATCAAGCTTGTACCCAGTCACTAGCTGTAACGTAGAGTCAGATTGGGTTGCAGTGGGTCGTAGACGAATTAGCATCGCTGCATGCAATATTGCATATCCCCAAGCAGAAACAGGGAAATTGGTGCGCATAACCAATGTATGCGCTATCATCTGTAGTCGTTTGGTAGCGGCTTCTGCGAGACCATTTTGGGTATGAACATAGGGAATTGGATGCTTTACATCAATCCCCAGTGACATGCAATAGTCATCGAATGTTTTCGATGTAAACTCCCCAACATTATCAAGTCGAATTGACTTAATAGGATGATCAGGGTAGGGAGCCCGTAGACGGATAATTTGGGCGAGGAGTTTAGCATAAGCAGCATTTCAAGTGGACAATAGCGCAGCATGTGACCAGCGTGTCGACGCATCAACCAATACCATAAAGTATTTAAAAGGTCCACATGATGGTTGAATTGGTCCACAGATATCCCCTTGGATTCTCTGTAAGAACGAAATGAGTATTTTAGAATCCTTTGCGTAAGACGGTCTCGATCCTAATTTCTCGAAGGAACAGGCTTTGCAAAATGAGCGAGGGGTCTTAGAAGCAACCAATGAGGATTTTGGTTGGGCCTGAGCGTCCGTAGCGCTATTAGAAGCAAAATGTGTGACTACATCTCTCATCATGGCATTAGAGCCATGGAAATTGGTGTGTGTGGCGTCATGGCCACGAGGAGAGGCAACCATGGCGTCACGCTCATGGTTGGCGCCATTGATGGCATCATCACATGGGACTTGGGCAGCCCTATGGTACCCTAAGACGGTTGCAGCGCTAGAAGCTACAATTGTTACGGTCTTGCCAAGTTCAGGAACCAATTTTCGATTCTTGCTTCTTCTCACTCTGAAGAATGGATGTCCGTGTGAAGTTTTTAGTATACGGAGCATCATATCACTACCAGGGTGTCCTAGTCGGTCATGCCAAAGCCAATACGTGTCTGAATCCAAGAGATCTCCTCTTATGACATTATTGGATTCAATTGGTCGAATTGTAGTGACATAAAGTCCACTAGATTGACATATAAGTTTCTCTAAGATGCGCTTTCGTCCGCAATCATTAGAGGTAATGCAAATGAACTCTTTTCCGTTCTCCTTATGCGTTTCAGCATAGAATCCGTTGGCTCTTATATCTTTAAAACTCAATAAGGTTCAATTTGTCTTAGGAGTGTAGAGAGCTTCAGTGACTTTAATTAAGGTGCCATTTGGCAATAAGAATTGGGTCATTCCATGTCCTTGAACTAAACCTAATAGCCCAGCCATCGTAGTCACAGAGGAATATGTAGGCAGCATCTCTAAGAATAATTGCATATGTCGTAGAATGGTGTGCATAGTCGCAGTATCCGTAAGACATTGTAGTTCATCCATTCCTAAAATAAAAGCCCATAATTAAAAAGGAGTCATAAAGAAAAGCACTCAACTTTTATTAATAAGCCAAACAGAATTACCTCATCGTTTCTTTAACCAAAAAGAATCTAATCCAATAAACTAGTTAATGCAAAACAATGGTAGTCATCTAACTCCTTTTGGTAATTTCAATGCAAATGTGACCAGGTGAGTAGAGAGATGTCAGTAGAGCAAAGCTCACTTAAGTACCACTTATCACAAAACTTTCCTAGACATCACACTTACATTAAGTACGCATCTTTAAAGAAAGACTAATACCATTGGCATCTACTATATAATAATATGGCAATTGCCTACATCTCTTGGAAAATAAAAAGACTTAATCAAAATCGCTAGTTTCTTGGTCTTGATCCTTGTAGTTTTTCACCCTTAGATCGAGATCGCCATCTTGATATTCTTGTTCCATGTAGTTTGCCTCCCTTGCTTCATGATACGTCTTGTATGCGTTTGCAACTTGCTGGAATGCTTTACATGCTTTTGCCCAATGTTTAGTTGATCCACATCTGAGACAAGCATCATTATGGTCAGGTTCCCTTGATCGAGGCGCTTTGGGAGCGTTTTGAGGACGGTTATTACCTTTGGTGGCATTACCACCATAACCGGAGGCTTGGCCTCTCTCTCTCTTCACACGTTTACCTCCACGATTCCGTGCACGCCTATCTTGGCAGTTTCCTTTCTCTTTAGGGCGAGAATATGGACAAGAAATCCAGAATTATCCCTATTCTTAGGGTTTCGCCCCTTACGTCCTCCCTTGGAGGCGCGACTATAATTAGACTCCGGAATTGACTTGGTTCCCACGGGTCTAGAGTTATAGTTCTTCACAAGTATGTTGTCGTGCTTTTCAGCTACGTTCATGGCACCAATTAGCTCATGAAATCTTGTGATGCGTCTAGCATTGACATCAATTCGATAGTTTTTGGCTATCATCAACGCAGAGACGGGGAAGGTGGAGAGAGTCTTCTCGATCAACATCGTATCAGTGATTTTCTGTCCACAGAATTCCATCATAGACTTGATACAAAGTGCTTCTGAATTGTAGTCAAGTACAGACTTGAAATCACAGAAGCGGAGGGTATGCCATCTCACTTCTAAGTCTGGAAGCAGGAAATAACGGCCGTTGCCAAAACGCTGCTCGAGTTCTACCCATAATTTTCTTGGGTCTTCCCCATTGAGGTACTCATTTTGGAGCACGTCATTCATGTGCCTTGTCATGAGAATGATGGTTTTATCTTCATTAGCCTCTCTCGTAGCTCTATTTGCTTCAAAAGCAGCAGCTTGTTGAGGAGTAAGCACGTCCTGACTTGGCTCTTGGATCGTACTCAGGATCCCATCAGCCTTAAGATGCTGGCGCACGTCACGGACCTACTTGTGGTATCCTGCACCTGTTGTCTCTAGTGGAGCGAAACTCAACTTGTTCAGGTTACTCATCCTGAAAAACAACAAGAAAATAGGGTTAGTTTCAGAGCGAAAAAAGCTACCACGAAAAACTATAAAATTTCTGAGCGTAGTTGCTTCCAAGAAATTTCTGAGCGTAGGGCTTGTACATTGGATCAAATCCTTCTAATAGTATTATGGTGGATATCAATGTGCTTTGCCCTATAACTTCTTGGCTAATCATATGTTTGATTCATATCTGCAAAATAATTGTAAAAATAGGTAAGCAGATACATGCCATGAAGAATTAAATGTCATATTAAGTTGGGCTAAACTCTCTCAAGTCGGCTGGAATTCCATTAGTATAGCATGATTGAAACAAGTCGATAATTCCTGAAAATTGGTTTTCTAGACATGAATTTGAGCATAACAATACCAAAACCATACACATCTTTTTTTTATTGCATTAGGAGATATATCGCTCTGAGTGCTATGGAACATGCTAATAATCTTGGAGGTTAAGCATCATGTTTTCTCTATATCTATGCAATAAAGAAAATTGCTACAGAAAAGAGTAATCGTCAAGACATGTATCCAATCGTACATGCATATCCAGATCATTCCGGCCAATTACGGCGGCAAGTCGTCAACTAGTCCAACTAAATTACTAAACTAAGTAACTAACAAACCAATCCAACAAATAACCCAGATTCATTAAACTAAGTAATCACAAACGACTCTGCCTCATTAAACAACTCAGGTTCATTAAACTAAGGAATCACAAACAAATAACCCAGATTCATCAAACAATCCATACCATTTTCGTTGGCAAGTTCCATCGCAAATAACTCTGCCCTCATCATTCCTCTGATATCGATGGCACATAAAACAATCCTCAACCCACTACTAAGTCAAAATCCACGAAATTGAATTCGACTTCAATCCTTAACCCTAAAAATTTCCCCAAATTGAACTGATTAAATTGAAGAAAATTGAAATACTTACATTGAATTGATTGCCCCAAATTGAAGAAGAGTAGAAGACAAAGAGATGGACTGTCACGCCCCTGATTTTATACACAATAAATCGATATATAACCCCATAATTATATATGCGTGAACGTCCAGTCATCAAT